>CAUYRT010011617.1:0-54487 GCA_963574885.1 Lepilemur ruficaudatus
AACTTTGACAGAGTAGATTTTTGAATGTAACAAGATAAGTCAACTTGAGTGGTAATATATTTTGGGAAATCAGCTCACTACAAATTGTGACTGTAAACATTGTACTGTAAATGCTTTGTAGTTTTCCCCCAATAAAAAAAAACAAAAACCAAAAAAAAAATATATTATGTTTACTTTCATGCAATATACACACTAATTATCCTCATCTGGATAAATTGTCTAGGAAGAAAACCAATAAATGGCTCAAGCAAACGGAGATCTTCATGATTAAAAATGAAGGAGAAAAACAGATAAAGTATGAAAGAGCTCAGAGAGCGTATAAAACAGCTTACATAAAGAAATGAATCCTGGCAATTTAAATTTGTTTTATAGAAAACGAAGTCATTTGAGGCTTTAACTTAGGCACTTGAGGGGTATAATTCGTAGGTTATGTTTATGTGAAACTTTCACTCAAGTATGTAAAACCAGGGGAAGTCTTAGTTTGGTTTTCTAATAAGAAAACTGGGATCCTAAGTGAAGTATCTCAGGAACAGAAAAACAAATATCACATGTATTTAATAATAATTGGGAGCTAAACTATGGACACACACCAGCACAAAGAAATGTAAAGGTAATTGGAAACCAAGAAGGGGGGAGGATGGGAAGGGGAGGGGTAAAAACTTACCTATTGGGCACAATGAACACTATTCTGGTGATGGACACATTGAAAGCACTGACTCAAGCATTATACAAGGTATCCATGCAAAAAATATTTGTAACCTTTTAATATTTTGAAATCAAAAAATTAAAAAAAGAAAACTAGGATTTTAAACTAGGCCTGTTAGTAACTAAAAATGTATGGACAGAAAAAAAGGCAATATTAACTAACAATTTCTGGTGCGAATTATGTATAGGTCTTATTAAATATAATACATTCCTGTATAATATTTCAAAATAATAATAAAACCTTTTATGGTATGGTTACCTTATGCACATTATGTACATTATACACTATACACATTATCTCATTCGATCCTCAAAACAACCTCCCCTGAGACAGGAACTGTTCTTGTTACCATTTTATAGATGGGGAAACTGAGTCTCTGGGTTACATTTACCTGTACAAGGTCATGCAGCAAAAAAGTGGTAGAAATAGGATTCAAACTTTGGTTTTTTTGGCTCTAAAGACCTAGTTACTCTGGTAAAAACAACCCTGGGTGGTAGGTGGCATTATTCCTAGCCCCTTAACAGAATATGCAATTGAGTCTCAGGAGCTGAGCCACTAGATCAAGATCACGCAGGTAGCACGTGGCAGAGTTAGGATTCCCACACAGGACTGTCATTGCCCTGGCTGAGCTCCCTCTACCCATCTTTGAAAAACTCTAGATTTGCTACAGCAGAGAAACAAAGTGTTCTCTCTCAACACATTTTGTACATAAAATTAGCAACATTTATGCATAATTTACTGGTGTTAGCTTTAGGAAGGTCTCATAATGTTGTATTAATATTGCATGTTCTCAGCATGAAAAAGCCCATGGTGGGAGGGAGGGAGGCCATTTATGTCTGCTCTGATGACTTTTGTTTTCTACAAGTAGAGTGACCAAACACTATACCACCCAAACTGTGAAATGGTGGGGCACTCCTCATAATAATGCTGGGCAACAGGGAAACACAGGGACTGTCCTCGCCAAAGAAGGACATATGGCCACTTTCCATGGGGCATGCAGACCCTTTCTCCTAATAGTCATAGGCTGGTTTGTTCCTTAGGCTCAAGGGTTCTGTTATAAATATTCTTGTCCTGGATGTTATTCTCAAAACCAATTAAATATTTTCAATGTAAATCTGAAAAAAAGCATCCTTCTTTGATCTTAATTGATTACTCTAGTTTTAGGAAAAAATGTCAAAGGTCAAGTAAGAGGTTTGGGATTAGAATTGAGAAGATTATCTTGCATTTTGGGAGATTTGCCATCTTTATAGTCAAAGGACTGTTATAATAAGGAGTTTGCATTTTAACCCTGAGTGAACAACATTGATTTTTGTGTTCTGTTTTTGTTGTGTGAAGAGTGATGCTTATGAATTTTATTAATACCTGAGAAAATATGTTGTCTTTGACTCTCAATCCTTGTTTTGTTCCCTATTTCAATGTGGGGACTTTTTATACAGTGGATTGTTAAATATTAGGTTATTAATATCAACAATATTATTGGGGACTGACTTCCTGATCAAAGACTTGGAACCAGAAATCAATTATCAAGAAATCATAGACATAATGTCATGCCATGAAAACAGAGATACAGCCATGAAAATAAATAACATGGAAAGGCAATAGGGCATTTTGAACAGCCATAGCTGAGTCCAATTCCTGATTTTGCAACTGGTGATAACTTACGTTAATTGTGATACATAAACTCAGAGCCTCAGTTTCTCATGTCAAGGATATATCTATATCTTTCAACTATTTATTGTGATTGTTGAGTTGAAGTGCATAAAGTATTAATAGCTGCATAGAGAAAGCCCTCAGGAAATTTTGGATCTCTCCTCCTCTATTTTTATTTAAAATAGAAAAGTCACAACCCAAGTCCTAAAATTATACTCTATAACTACATTTTTCACATTAATTATGTAAGAAGTTACAGTCTCTCTTTTCCCTCCTGTCTCTCCCTCCATTTTTCCTTCTTCTTTTTCTGTTATCCTCCCTCTCTCTCCATCTTTCCTGCTCATTCTTCTCTTTTTTCCCTTTTCCACCCTCCTCCCTTCTGTGCTCCCTTCTCTTCTTTCCCTCTATTCAAAGACTTAAGGTGGCCAAAGTATTATAAAACGTACCTACTGCACATGAAAAATAATTTCACAGAATCAGAAGTTTAACCTTTTTAAAATCAATCATTATTAAAATAATTAGCTGTTTAATTAAGTATAAGTCAAGTTTGTTTATAAGGCCTTTGGGGAAGGATTTAAATGACTGCATTTCTTATAAAAGTAACACTTAAAGGATGTGCAAACTGCTGACTTAACTTTTTTTCCTCAGGAGGATGAATTTCTCTGTAGCAAACAGACAAATGAATGTTACATTTAGATAGAACACTCTTCAAAATTAGTTTCATTTCTAAAACCAAAGAAAAAATATTGTGGTATGTAAATATTTAAAGCCTTTACTATACTTACAAGATGGAAACTTCTGTGTTAGTGCTCATATTTGCCTATATTAATATTTTCTTTGACCTTCTCCCTATGGCCCTCAATAATGTGTACTGGCATGGGACCAAAGTCATGAAAGGATGTGTAACAAGAGAATGAAAGGTATATTGGTAAAAGAAAGAGGAGGAAGTCAAAGAATCAAACTTCTTTGTCTTGGTTTAGAAGATGGTGAGGGCATCTGAGGATTTATTGTATGAATTTGATTTTTTAGTACTTTTTAGCATCAGCAGCTGGGTTCTGGTAATTGAAAGCTGATTACTGTGTAAAGGAGTGAAAAATAGATGTTAATTAGATAAAATTGTCTGAGGAGAATAGCAACATTTTGGAAACCTGGGATACAAGAAAACCACGTTTTCTGCAAGTTTGTAGAATAAGGGAGAGTTTCCAGTTCTCATCACAATCCTCCTCTCCCTATCCTCTTAAAAATCCTCCAGCAACCTCTGTCTGTCATGGAGTAGTCACTGCCCCACAGTGCAGGGTATGGGGTAGCACTGACCTCTGCAGTGATGGAAACCTGTGATTTGGATGTGGCTCCGCACCTCCATCAATCCAAGCAAGATCTAGTTACCATAAGCCCAATTTAAAGAATAAAGGGCTTGTCTTTTTCATGCAAGTAGAAATTTCTGGGTACTGAGGCTTATTGGAGGGGTCAAAATGTTTTTTTTTTCCCGCTTGGAATGCTCTCCTCAATTTTCCCATGTGGCATACTCCTTAACTTCCACCAACACTTCCACAAAGGACACAGTGATGGTTAATTTCATGTGTCAATGTGACTGGGCTAATGGATGCCATGATAGCTAGTAAAACTTCATTTCTGCATGTGTCTGTGATGGTGTTTTTTAGAAGAGATTAGCATTTGAATCAGTAGAAAAAGTAAAGATGATGCACCCTCACCGATGTGGGTGAACATCTTCCAATCTGTGAGGCCCCTGAGAGACTAAAAAGGCTGAAAAAGAGCAAATTTCCTCTCTCTTCTTGAGCTGAGACATCCATCTCCTCCTGCCCTCAGCTTGGTGAGCTCCTGGTTCTCAGATCTTTGGACTCAGACTAAGTGACCTCACTGGTTTTCCTGGTTCTTCAGTTTTCAGAGGGAAGATGGCATGACTTTTTGGCCTCCATAATCACATGAGGCAATTCTCATAATAAATCTCTGTGTGTGTGTGTGTACACATATATTCACATCCTATTGGTTCTGTTTTTCTGGAGAATCCTAACCTAAAACAGAAACTTTACAGAAACACTGTGTTGGCATAAAGCAATGTATTCTCCAGTTTTAATGTACTAAGGAATCATTCTAGAAGAGCACAAGGCAGGGAAAGTATTTGTTCTGATTCGTCAGGTCCAGGGAGGTACCCATGAGTCTTCATTGCTAGTAAACACTTTCAGGTAATTCTGATTCAGGTGATGAATGGACCACTCTTCTCATAGAAGAGTGCAGAATAGAAACTCTATTTTAAGGAATTCACACTTCATAGGAACAGGCTGAATTCACTTCCTGACTTATGAGAATAGCTGTGAGAGTAGAGCTTTAAAACATTTATGGAAGGAAATGTATCAACAGGAAAGGTAGGGAGGCCAACCTTGTCAGTTTATTACCTAAAAAAAACACAAAAAACCTCACTGGGTGGGCTGGGGACAGTCACTGCTGGCTCAGCACAGCCTTCAGGTTTTCAGATGTAGCTCTGAGTACCTTTCCTCCAGTACTGGAAAGAGAACCTGTGTATCCTTGAAGACAGAGTCTAGTATTGCTCTTGCTGGAAAGGAATGTTCTTCTAAGAATGACCAAAGGACATGCTGGTACATTCATCAGTCTTCTGGATTGTTATTAGTATTTTACCAAGAACCAGATAGAGTGGCAGTTGTCTATATGTGTGACCAATGACATTAATATTTATGGCACATTCTTATGAAATTCCAAGATTGGGGTCTGTGGAATAAACTATACTGAAGTAACTCTACTCTTTTCATTTCTACTGACAAGTACAAATGGACTCATGAATAAGTAAAAACGGTGCCATCATATGGAGAGTCATTGATTCACCCTGCTTGCTAATAGGGTCAATCATTCACAAACTCTCACACTAGCTGTCATTGGTTAAAAAAAATGACCGGTCATACCCCTCACAACTATTCTGTGAACACATAGTTGGAAACTGATGATAGATTTATAGTTCCTGGACCTGAGAGGATGAGGGTCCTATGCAGTCAGGGTGGGGGTTCAGGAGAGAGGTTGTTCCAAGCTGCAGTCCTCAGTGCTACCCGCATCTGGGTCCTTTGCTCTCTTCCTGAGACTGAGGAAAACAGTTATAATTACTTTTATTTTTCTGTGCTGTCTTATTAGGAGTCATAGCAGGTCTTTAGAGAAAGCTTTCAGGTGGCTTTGGAGTGCTGTGGTGTTGGTGTAGTTTTGAAGAATGATAGGAATGCTTGAAAAACATAGAGCAGAGTCACCTTCCTACTGATGGAGCCAGCAAAGGCCTGGAGGTACTATTGGGAAGATGTGAGATCCCTTGAAGAACCTGCCACACAGTCCAGACAATGCTAGCCACCATGACTGGTTTTATTGCCACCTAGTATTGCATGCTTCTATACAGGGCTTATTATAGCATAAAGTGATTCCAGGGCAAAAGCAATATTCTTTTTGATTACCAAATGGAAGTTCTGACCCTCAACAGTTGGGTTTAACAAGCAGGGCGTAGGTAATTGAAATAACATTAAAGTCATTGAATTTACTCAAAAGTTAAAAATGCAGCCAACAATAAGATGAGAAAAGAAAAAGTTCGTTTCGTGCTTCTCATCTTAGAGAAAAGAAAAGGTCAACAGGGCAAATGTAAGAATAATCTCAACCTAATTGTTTGAGGAATTCCAAGCCTATTTAATGCTAGAATATTCAAAAATGCTACACGGTTTTAGGAAATGCTTGCTACAAGAGTTAAAGACAGGCGGTTCAGAAGCACTATGACTACGCTAACTTATCAAACCTGTCGCAGACACACTCCACATTGTTCATTCTGTTGCCAGAGGAGTTATTAAAATCTAAACTTCTGATTTGCATCCTAGGACTATTACAATGAGGACCTAGGGGCAATTTTCCCTCACCATGTATTTAGTTTTAAAGACTTTGCAGAAATCATTATTTAGATACTAAATAGCAAAGGGATGAGAGAGAAATTCTGTGTGTCTAATCCACATTTTTTGGTTACTGGCAAAAATTCAGTGATTGAAGTCAAGAAGTCAATACTGTGATTAATATGCTATTTAATGTTCCAGTCTTAGTAATGTACTGTTTAAATTATCTTTCTTTTTAAAAGTCCCTATTAAGGCAAATGTGTGTATTTGGTTTGGGATTTAAGACCTGCTGGAATAGTGGTAAATGTTTAAAAACTGGCTTTCCAAAGAGGGGTGGGGGAGGCCTGTTTTCTAGCTTTTGATTTCCATGGTGTAAATACTTCTACCACAGCCAATTTCTACCTGCCAATGTGATGTCAACACATTTATAAAATTCATGAAAAATTTAAAATTGACTCTTGCAAAGCTGGTAAGTTGGATCCAGTACACACAGTAACTGGACTCTATTGCTTTGAATTAAATAGCCCCATATATACTAAGGCACTAATTTATTATATTGTATATAAACTTTATGTGATCTAATACATTAAATGAAAAAAAAACTTGTTATTGGGTTCAAAACACTGGTAGGCCTCATTCAATAAAACTCATTATTTCTGAAAAGCTGCAAGTGCATTGAATATTTCACAAATTCACTACAGGAGAAATCTAACAAAAGATAATTTATTGTCCTGTCTTGAAAAGAAGAATTCTTCTGGTGAAAAAGCACATATTTAATTTGTGTTTTGTGTTGCTACATTTTCACATTTGATAGCTATGTAGCAAATGAGAGAGGCTCTTGATCGTACTTGGTGCTGATGATTTGAAAGCAAATGTCTGTTAGGGCTGGAAGGCAGCACAGACTTACCATTAAGCCCTGCAGTCAGGCTGGTTCTACCACTTACCACCTGAATGAACTAAACTGGGGAAGTTTCTTAACCTGTCTGCCTCAATTTTACCTCTGTAAAATGAGATAAGAAAAGTACCTATCTTATAAAATTGTTGCAGTTTAAACAAGTTAATATATGTAAAGTGCTTAGAACAGTGCCTGCTACCTAGTAAGTACCACATGATTGCCACTTTTATGGCCACTGATAATGTACTTTGGGAAGGTAATTAATTACAGCCCTAAGTGTAGAACTTAATAAGCATTGCCTTACATTAGGGTTCTCAAAGTGGGGGAAACCAGAAATCTGTTTTAACAAGCATGCAGGTAAATCTGATGCATACCAAAGTTTGAGAAGCACTGTTTGAGAATACCACTAGGAATGCCTGTGTTCTAAGAGTTAATGTTCTATCTGGAGGAGTAGACTGATCATTTGAAGATTGCCTGTCCCAGAATCATAATATCTGTAGAGCTTGTTTAAAATGAAGATTCACATTTGTGTAAAACATGAAAAAGTACTTAAACATATCTTTGCCTATATGTGAATAAAATAGCTTTGGAAGAATACAAAGATAACACTGCTTACTTCCAGAGCAGAAAATTGGGTAGATGGAAGACAGAGGGAGAGAGAAACATTTTACTACATCTATTTCTGTCTCCTTTGAATTTTGAACCATATGTAACTTTAAAATGTTTAAATATTGAAATTAATCATATATTATAAATACATTATTGTATCTTATAAATATATATTATAATTAAATATGTATTACAGGTATAAAGTACAGATCTGTCAGTTTTACCCAAAGCATGCTTAATCTGAACCCAGAATAAAATTTACCAAATCAGAACCCTTGTGGTGTATTTCTAGAATCTCCATATAGTTGCCTTGGTTATTAAGAAGGCACATAGGCAGAAACCTATCTGTTATAAGAAAGATTTCTGGTGGTTTGATGTTGCCTGAATTGCTGTCTTGTATGGGGCAACTAAAAAATGGAGAAGTTTCCGTATGTGGAACTAACACTGATGGAAGGCATTATTATGGCTTGTATCACTTGGGAAGCCTATACATAGGGGATATTATTTGGGACTATGAACTAGGAAAATTGTATTCTCATCTGACCCTGTCATTAACTGGGTATCTCTGGGTAAGACCCTTATTTTTTTTTTGTCCCTCACTTTCCTTATCCCTCAAATGGAAACATTAATATTAATATAATAAACTAAACTTTTCATTCAAAATTGGAAATTTTATATTTAATGACCTAATAACTGTCCTACTTACTCACTGGGTCAAATGGGACAAGATCTGAAGCCATTTCTAAAGTGTAAAGTTAGTGCAAAAGGTAATTACATCTGGCTTTGATAGATTGATTGCACATTGATCACATTTATGACATTTTAATGACCCTTTAGATTTAGTTGAGACAGAGGTCTCTTATACGGCAAATGGGACATGAGTTTTTAAGTAATTTAAAAACTGTACAAAATGTATGTCTAAAAAAATCTATTTGCCTCCAATAAGAACATGCAGAGATTAATTGCCTGTCTTTAATTCCATTCAGGTTGCACAAAGTATGTGGATTTTATAGTATCTCTAATACTGTGAAAGAGTTTATTATTCCAACAGAATTGAACATATTCAATTGATCTACAATGCCCTTGCCAAAACAAAAGCAGTCACTTTATCCGAATTATTATTAATTAGCTTCCCACAGGCTGTAAAATTGCCACGTGTGAATCTGCCCCAATGTAAGGGGGGAGTAGATGAAGTTGATGGCTCAAGCAGTGAAATAAAACAACACAAGGAGTTGCTTCTCTCTCCTCAGGCGCAGCCTGCCTCACGGCCTTTTTGTTACAACAGGTGAAGCCAATGTCTGGGTTTACGTGTTACCTGGAGAGCTGCTTGGCCTCCACGCAGAGGGTGCTGCCCTTAACATCTCTGCCCCAAAGTCTTCCTTTGGGGAAGGAAAGTAGACTTGTTCTCACGAGGCATGAAATTCTCCAATTTTGCAGCAGAATCCCTCCTCTTCTTGACAACAGAATTGTTACATTACTACTAAATCAAATTACTCCTTTCTACTTAGACAGGTCCAGAGCTTGCTTTTCCTTCCATGTTACAGTTTTTGAGACCAAATGGCCTCAATTAAAAAAACTACTTAATAACATAATAGCTATATCTATAATTTATATGCCAGGCACTGTGCTAGGTTCTTTCTGTGTATCACATCACTTATTCCTCTTATCAACTCTGTGAAGGCGGTCTTGCTATTGTCCTTGCTTCACAGATAGGCAATTGATTCTCAGAGGCCTTAAGAAATGTGTCTGATGTCATATTCTAGTAACAGGTCTGGCTCTATCATCTCTACTTTTATCCACCGTACTCTATAGCCTCATGTTTCTAAAAGAGGACTATTAAAAAATCTCACCTTCATTTTTTAAGAAATTAAGTTTTAGGAAGGTGATTCATTAAGTTGTAGGAAGGTGAAAATTTAAATGTTATATCCTTTGTAGAGTTCCCACTTGAGTAGATGCTGGGCCAGGAGTCAGCCTAGCTGGAAAAGAGTTATTTGTGTGACAGGAATATACAATGAACTGGGCCACTCCAATGATATTTTGCAGAACCTTCTGTATATATTTTTTAAATCTAAGTTTGGTTCCAAGCTCATAAATCTCTGAGAAATCCTGTGAGAAGATTCTAGTAAGGCAGCAACAAAGACTTCTGTTCCAATTGACTTTTTATGTAAATGAAAAAAAAAAAAATTGGAAGCAAACACCTGAAAATTCATGAGCTACTATCTCTCAATAATTATGCAATAATCATGGAAATAGACTCTGGGCCTTATGCTAAAATTTGGACTTTGTCTATATTTTTGCTCTTTTAAAAAGTGGAAGACCAGAGGGAGCATATAATCACAGAGCATGGAGACAAAGACAGGAGAAGGCATTTCAGGGTCAATCCTAATGGTAAGTATCTGAGAATTAAACCTCCCAGACAACCAGGGAGGTTTCAACTGCTGGGAATATTCACACCCTTTTGCATGACTAATTCATTACTTCAGGAGACAGAGAACTCAAAGGGCACTCAAGAATTTTGTGTACATGTGGCCTACCCTTATTGCCTCAAAAGAAAATTAATTTTTCCTTTTACACTTATCCAGGTTACCATGACTCCCTGGCTACTAGTATAAATAAAAATAAACCATTCAGGAGCATCTATCACAAATGGTAATATTCTAGGGAGAGCTCTTGACTGCATATCCTCAGAAGACAAGTTTGGAAATAAAAAAGGAGTGTGAGTATGATAAACAGCAGCACTATCACCATGCACTTTTGAAATATTTTACTACTGTGTTAGTGAAATATTTAAAGTTATTATCTGAACTGTTCCCCCCATCACATGGGAGCCTGAATATGTCACTATCCGATACAACTGTCTGACAATCTCACATTGGCACAATGCTTCCCAGAAAAAACAATTCATGTCAAGGAGTGACTGCAACCATTTTTATTTTTAATAGGAAAGAAATAGATCTCATATTAAATAAATGCTAAGGCTAGGCATTAAGAGATTTGGCAAGCCATTTGTCTCAGATTCTGGCTCTGCAAACAAGCCCCAGTAGGCTTCTGTGAAAACATCATTTTTGGTTTAGTCGAGTATGTGCTTGACTGCTTTTAGCTCCCACTCCCTGAATGGTGTCACTGGAAAGGACATCTAATAAAAGAGCCTCTTGGACCTGGTTACACTGTGTGGGTTGTTTGTCCTTGGTAGCCTTTGCTCCTGGGATGGAGTGTAAGAACACTTCATCTCCAGATTTGGCTTTGGCATTGATTCTATCCCGGATTCTAAAAACTTTTCAGACTTCCTCATACTGTAAATGAGCCATCTTTAGCTGAACTGCAATTTAATGCAACAGATGCCACGGAGGGACATTGAGCAGATACCTGTAAATGGACTCAACAGGTTCTAATGCCTAGATTTATTTCTAAATGGAGTCTTTCTATAGAATGTCTGTGTCCCTCAAGATTCATGTATTAAATCCTAATTCCTAGTATGATGATATTTGGAAGTGGAGCCTTTAGGAGGTGTTCAGGTCATGAGCATGGAGTCCTCATGAATGGGATTAGTGCCTTTATACAAGGGACCCAGAGAGCTCCCTTCCCCATTTTCACCATGTGAGGGCACAGAGAAAAGATGTCATCTATGAACCAGAAAGTGAGCCCTCACCAGACACCATATCTACTGGCACCTTGATCTTGGCCTTCCTACCCTCCAGAACTGTAAGAAACACATTTCTGTTATTGATAAACTACCAAGTCTACGGTATTCTGTTACAGCAGCCTGAAAGGACTATGACAGGTCTCTCCTAGACCAATTTACATTTCTCTTTAATATAGAATCTAGCACCAAAGCCTAAGATACCACTAGATAGCTCTTCCCACATACATTTTACTAAATCTAATGTTGCAAGTTAAAAAACGGAAAATGCAGAAAAGTCAGTGATTCTTTTGGAGCACTGGGTTGATACCATAGAGAACTTACTAGGTGCTGAGCACTATGCTAAGCACTTTATACGTATCATCTAAAAACCCTGAAAGGAAAATAGAATTATCTCTATTTTACCAAAGAATTTAAGGTTCAGAGAAGTTAAGTCACTTGGTCAAGCTCACACAGCTAGTAAATGTTAGAATTGGAATGTAAACATGAGTCAATCCTATTCTAAACCCCATGCACTTAATTGCTAAATGAAAGAGAAAATGTGCTTTTCCTTGTGAACGTGAACTGTAATCAGTGGGAATGGCCACCTGAAGCAGTGGGTTGAGATGGCTTCGAAGGCTAAGTGTGTGGGCTCACCAGGAAGGAGGATTTGATCAGCCAACAATGCAGGGGTAGCCGGAGCTCTCATGCCAGGATTTGCCATCCTTACTTCCATTTTGCTGGCCTTCAGTCACTAATATCTATTTTTAATTTTATTTTGTTTCCTAGGAGTTTCACATGTGTGGGGCGGTAACCGAGTTAAATGGAAAGGCCTACGTCAATATTTTACCTGGCAATTTGGGGGCAGTCACCTCCTCTCTTTGTTTTTCCTATATGACCTGAAAGAATCAAATTGAGTGGTCTTTGGGATTAAATACTTTTATGTATAAATGTATATTTTAAAATAACCTCATCAACTAGTAGTTTTTAAATTATCTTGTGAATTTTATTTTGTATTGTTTAATATTCTCCTCTTGCTAGTAATGTACTGAAAAGGAAAACAAAATAGAGGTAGGATAAAGTATATCATCTTTACATAAAGCAGAATCCTGTATTTACCTTCCCTATAGTTCACCTCTGCAGTGCTACTAAAATTTGGTAGTCTGATGTTTTGATATCAGTGACAATGATAAAAGGAAAGATTTTTCTATTACAAGAAATGGAAAGCTACTATTATTCTGTGTTAAGGGACAAAGGCTTACAAAGTAAAAAAATTAATTCTTGCTCAGAATTAAGTAAATCAAGCCCTTGATGTAAATGATAAACGATGAAAAATAGTGTCACTTTCTGTCCATAAAACTGTGGAAGATGAGAAATCATATCTCATGTGGATCGTCACCATCTCTCAGTAATTAGGGAGCAGGGATTCCAGTTCACCCTGTCTTAACATATGAAGGGGACAGGACCTAAGTAAACAGTAACTATTCCCAGCACCGGCTATTTGAAGTGTGTTAGCTTATACTTCACTTGGTGGCAAGAATTTTGTCTTGATGCTGAGAAGCAAAGTTGCAAAGGAAGGATTCCTGTTTAGTCAGAAGAAACAATGTAATGTGTAGTAAAAAAGCCAGTCTGAAACAGAGATGGAGACAGGCATGGCTTTATCTGTAAGGCCTTCAAACTTGCAGGATGCTAAGTACCTTTCTATGTCATTCATTCATTCATTTCCCTGGCAATGAACTAGCAAGAAAATATTGTATTAATAATGCATTTTGCAGGTTAAATCTGAAGCCCTGATAGGGGAATTTTCTAGAGAAACACAGCAAGACATTGGTGGCAAACTATTCAGGATTCTAGGCAATTAGTACTACACTTTTTCTGTTGTTTTTTGCTTCTGACTCCAGGAGTAGGTATTAATGTATTGCCTTTGCCTTCAAAGGGAATATCTTCAATGTTTTGACCACCACTAACAAGGTGATTAGCATGCCTTTAGCCATCTTTATGGAACAGATGTTTGCCTTGGCATTTTTCCAGCCCTTCCTGTGTCATCAAGCCTGATACTCTCTTAGTTGGTGTGCTTTTCATTTCTGGTCTTCTGTGAAGGAGCTGCTTCTTGGCCCTGCCATGTAGTTGCTTTGGTTTCAGATGTGAGAGATTGGCCTATCTAGCATGGGTGAAGATATTCCCTTAGCTCCTTCACAGGTCATGTGTGAGGCTCAGCCAGCTTGGCGGGGGGATAAGGCAATGGAAGTGCTTCTTAAGTGCTATATTTTCTTAGTGAGGACCCTGTGTTCACATTTAGCTTCAAATGTGACATAATGAATTATGAACTAGAGGTAATTGGAAGAATTGTGCCCTCTGCGCAGAACAGAAGTTTAATGTATGAAAGCAAACCACCGGTCAATTAGGAAAGTTGATCAATATTTATATTGCTCTTTAATGAAAGGAAATAACCCTGATAGATTTTCCTTGGGATTGCTGATGAGTATGTATTTGCAGTCAACACATGGGGATTTTCATTGATCTCAGTCAAATTAAAATTTTATTAACAAATCAGATGCCCATCTGTATTTTTCCAGAAGTTCCACCCTCTCTAAAAGCCAGTTAATACTTCTGCCTTCTGTTTTTCTTCCTCTTTCTCTTGCTCTTTCTCTGAATTGACATTTAAGTACCCAGTATGTGCCAAACACTTTCCAATATATTATCTCATTTAATCCTCCTAACAACATTGTAAGATAATATGATCTCCATTTACAGATAAGGAAATTGAGGCAGAGAAAGGCTCAGTAACTTGCCCATTATCACACAGGTAATAAAAAGCAAAACATGGACTCAGGTAGACCTGGTTTTCTATGACCCTGACATTCATGTTTTGTCTACAACTCCACACTGTTTCTCAGAGGCAGAATAAGAATCATATTGTAGCATGGCCTTGTTTGAATGAAGATGATGAGAACAGATAAATAATGATGACAAGGAAATGCACCTGTACCAGCAGTCCAGGAACTGTCTTAAGCCCCCCCGCCCCCACCCCAGGAGGAGCTTGGGGCTGCTGCTCCCACCTTGTTCATAGAGCAGAGCTTCATGTCCATCTAGATTAGTGAAGGGCCAGAAAGTCATATGTGGCACCTCTAAGTCAAGTGATAGAATTTAGCACATGTGACCTTAAAATCTTCTGAGAGTCAGTTTGGTCCCTTGGTTTTTAGCTGCTATAAAGCAAACACGACAGTATTTTGAAGTTTTCTACTCCCTGACTATTTGGATATAGTCTTCTCGTTTTGTTCAAAGGCTGATTTTGACATCCAAGCAACATGCATAAGGTTAGCTAGTTTGAGGTTTAATCAATAAAATTGACCAGGAAAGAACTCAAAAGCCACATTGCGGGATTCTAGGCTTTGTGCACTGGGCAGACACTGAGTTCTTGTGTTTAATCTACAGACTCTCTGTGAAAACTGTAACTTTTCCTTCCTGCATGAAATTTTAAATTACAACTTGCATTATGTTCAGGGTGCTGTAGGGTTACTGTGGCAATCAGCTCAGGAAGTGTAGAGATTTTAACTGAGAAGCATTTTAATGCAGATTACATTACAGGCCAGAGGTTTTTCACTGTTTCTCTTCTATACATTGGGATCCTGTTCCCAAATGGATGATCTGATGCATCCTCTCATCCTCCTTATGAGACACGCAATTTATAATCAGGCAGTCACTAGGAATCAGCTCTTTTGTATAAAGGAAATGAAATGTACTTCAGGGGCTAATGTGTGAGAGATTTCCAAAAATGTGAGAAATGGGTCAGTGTAGTGAAAGCACACACAGCCCCACATATAAACATATACACATGCATTCATATTCACATGCAAACACACATCCACACACACAAGAACTAACACTTACTAAGTGCCTCCTACATGCTAGGTTCTGTTCTAAGAACTTGACCTTCATTAACTCAATTCCCCCAACAACCATATGTGGTAGGTTCTATCTTCATCCCATTTTGCAAATGGGAAGCTGAGGCACAGAAAGATCAGTAATTTGCCTTATTTAGCTTACACAGCTAATAAGTAGAAAAACTGTGACGTCGTTTCCGAGTAATCTAATTAAAGAGGATATACCTTTAACTACTCTGCTATCCTGGCTCAAGATTTGTTCTGAGAGCAGAGAACCTGGATATTGGATATGAATCTCAGCTTGCAGCTTTGTGATCGTGGGCAAGTCACTTATATGTTAGCTTCAGCTACCTACCAGTAACCTGGGGTTAATAATAATATCAACCCCATGGGACAGTTGAGAAAAATTAGTGAGAAAATGATTGTTAAAAGTGTTTTGTAGGCTGTAAAGCACTACACGCATGCCATCAATCAGTTGTAGACGCAGCAGGCAACACTTACTGTCTTTCCTACTTTATATTCCTTGTCTCCCTGCCTCTCCCACAATGGATGGAACATTCAAAAACACATAATGTTTAAAAATAATAATTTCTAATTGAATACATTCAAGTAGTCCTTGAAATATCTTCATAAATCGTGATCTAAACTGTGTAGAAATACATTTTAAGTCTCAGAGAAAATGGGAAAATAATTTCAGACCAATGGTTACAAATTTTGCCATCTAGTTATGGGAAACATAGCATGTAGCTTAGAGGCTCTGTAAATCTAAATGCTTACACAAAAAGTATTACTTAACAGTAGAGATGTATACCGTGGAGTACTACTCAGCCATGAAAGACAATGGTGAACCAACACATTTTGTATTATCTTGCATGGAGCTGGAACCCATTCTTCTAAGTGAAGTATCACAAGAATAGGAAAACAAGCAGCACATGTACTCACCATCAAATTGGTACTAATTGATAAACACTTAAGTGTACATATGGAAGTAACATTCATAGGGCATTGGGCAGGTGGGAGGGGGAGGAGAGGATGGCTAAATTCACACCTAATGGGTAGGGTGTGCGGTGTCTGGGGGTTGGGCAGGCTTGTGGCTCTGATTTGGGTGGTACAAAGGCAATGTATGTAACCAAAATGTTTTTATCCCTGTTAATATTCTCAAATTTAAAAACAGAAGATTGGAAAACAAACAAACAAACAATGAGACTGATGGAGACTGGTGTTCTATACCATGTGTGCACAGACTAGACGTATTTGTCAATCATTTGAAGTAGGTAGGACTTTAGCAGCAAAGAGTCACAGTAAGGAAGTGAAATACCAAGTGGGATAGGACACAGGACACTGACTCGGGATTTAGAAAACCCAGGTGCAAGTCATCTATCCCTCCAAAATTCACTGAATGCTTACTATATGCCAGGCCCTCTGTCAGGTAGGTACCAGAGATACAAAAGTGTGTGGGACACAATTCTTGCCTTGCTGAAGCTATCCTGTTTACTTACTAGCTGTGTGACCTCATAACAGTCATTCCATCTTACTATGAAAACCCTTGGTTTCCGTATCAATAAAAGGCAGAGAGTGAAGAATCAGGAAGGTAAAATCACTGTTTAAAGTTCACACGGTTAACTGGCAACATAAGGATTGCAATGAAAACTTCAGACTCCCCGTTCCATGTTTTCCCTGACTAGATCTCATTGCTTCCTTTTGCAATTTGCACCACAGTTTGTTTCATTTACCTAAGTTTGACCATAATATACTGAGATATTAGTTATTAATTTTTGTATTTTCTCAGATATTTTTCTCTCTGCTTTCTCACTAGATTCCTGCCAAGGCCTACATCAGAACCTTGCTCTTCTTGCCCTCCAAGATGGGTGCAGTTCTTGGGCTGCGTAGTGGGAGAACGCTAGAGAGGGGGCAGGGGAAAGGGCAACAAGGAGGAAGCAAAAGCAGGCTGTGAAGTTTTCATGGATAGAGAAAAGCAGCTGTACTGTGTGGGGAAGTGGATTGGAGAGAACCAAGAAAAGAATTTTAAGATTTGTTGCCAGATATTTCCTGTCCCCTTCACAATATTGAATAATGCTAGTTTGAGTTATTTTGACATTATTTTTGGTTGCTTGGACTGTGGTCATTTAAGCACAATTGCTCTGAAATTGGTCTATGAGGGTCAGGGGTTTATGAGCCCTACAACCACCATTGGCTTCATCGCATTAGCAGTGCACGCCTGCATGCGGACCTTCCCCGTGCAGCTCAGATGTGAGAAACCAACAGGCTTTAATAGGGGAGCAATGAGCTGTAGCACAACTGGTTGAAATCTTCCAGGGGAAATGGTATCAGCAAATGGAATTGGGTCTTCTGGACAGTCTTATTACGTATAAACACCTACTTCAAAACACCCTTCAAAGCTCTGAGAAGGGAAATCCACCTGCTGCTTATCATTTCATTATCATGACATCTGGTGGCTGAGACTAGCGGCCAATAAGCCTGCGCTTTGGGCTCTGGATTGTGGTCTGGAAGAATATGGAAACAGCATTGCTCTTTTTTGGGCTTAGGAGATGGAAATCTACTATAGAACACTGACAAAATCAGCATAATATTTAATTCACTTTCTGTACTCCTAGCTCCGAAGTAGAGGCCATAATTAACTCTTGCCCTTTAGAATTTTACATTCTAGAAGCAGAGTAAGGTATGGAGATTGACTTTTACTGAGATCTATTATGTGCCAACCAGTTTAGATTCATCATCTGTTTTTTAAAAAAATCCTTATAACACCCTATGTTGTGTTATTAGTATTATCCTTATTTCATGGATGAAGAAAGACTTAGAGAGTTTAAATGAATTGTACAAAGTCACTAAGTTGTAATTATCATGGTATATATTAAGGAGGAAAAGAGAATGGGGTGTTTAATTATAAGGTAAATGCTGTAAACAATAGAATTTTCAGGAGAGAAGTTGAACTGGAGTAAGTACTTTTGTAAAAAAAGAAATTAGGCACATGTGTCTCTTTTGATGCTGAATTATTGTAGTTTAACAATTTAGGTGTGATATAAATATATGGAAATGAGACAACAGAACTGTTATGACATTCTTCTTTCTGAATGAGGAGAGAGGGTGTATCTACCAGTAGCTTCTCACTCTCAAGATGACTGTCATAACACATCAACCATGCGCATCATGTATATACAACATGTATTTATTTTTCTCCCACTTCTTTTGGTTCTGAATCTGCTTTGATGTGGAAGTGTAATAATTTTAGTCAGTCAAAATAGTATTTCAAATTTAGCAGCTCTACAGCAAGGCATGAAACATAAAATTTACAGTATGCATGAAACATAAAATTTTAGAATATCCCCAGCTTTTCCCTTTTGTTCTCATATGCAGGTAAGACACTGCATTTGGGCTCAGGAAACCCTTGATTTGAATGCTAGCCTGAACAGCTACCTGTGCATCTTTGGGTAAATGAATAATACCAACTTCCTGAGTCTTTGTTTTCTCATCTGTAATTTGAGGAAGGTAACACAAACCTCCTAGGAATATTATTGGTATTAATTAGTAAAATGCAAGAAAATGTTTAGTACAAGATAAGGCACATAGTAGGTGGTAAATGTTTATGGGTTTCAGTTAGTGTTTATTATTATTACTCTTATGATGGTTACTATTCTATTTGCTGGAAAAAGATGGTAGTCTGCATAGGTAAAATCTCCTTGTGATTTCCCAATGCCTCCCTAGCCACCCTGGGTATTTCAGCAAGCAGAATGGAAGACAGTGGGTAAAATATCAAGTGCAGGCAGATTGCAGTGAGGTGAAAATTGCAATGTTGAGAGGTTGATGGTAAAATCAAACTGAACTTGTTCTTTTGTCATTCTGACTGACTGGAACTGAGGATTTTCAATTCCCTCTCCAACCCAAGAAACTCCTTCTTACTGGGAAACTTTCACATCAGTACTTAGAGAAGAGATGATTTTTATTCTCAGGAATTCCTCTTAGAAAGGAACTTCATTCTTGGGGAAAGTATTTTTTCTGGGTGGTACATAGTGAGACACTGGGGAAATTGGTTTGGGCAGAATTATTATGTACAAACCCTGGAGTGGAGCTGGTTTCTGGAGAGGGAGAAGAAGAGAAAAAACAGCCAGAGAGAGAGGGAGAAGACAGGAGAAGATAGCCCATTGCCCCATGTGACATCTCCCAGTGACACTGGCCCCACCCCACACTACTATCAGTCAATCTTCAGTACGTGCTCAAAAAAAAAAAAAAAAAAAGAAAGAAAAGAAAAGAAAGGAAAGTAAGAAAGGAAAAAAGCAACCAAGAACTGATAGAAGCAAAGGGGCTGATCACTTTTGAAATCAACACCTGTGACCCACGGAAGCTGGTGGAGGAGATGCAGGAAGAGGCAGGAGGAGGTAAGCTGTTCATGGCCACTATAGGAGTAAGTTTAATACATTGAGAGTTTGGGCAAAATTTAACCGGTGTGTTTAGGAGTGGAAGCTTCCTGATAGCATTCATTCTCCTTCAACATATTTACTAAAGGCTAGGCCAGAAAAACCCAGTGCCTCTTTCTGCCTTTGCGCAGAAAGAGTGCACAGGAGGAAAGGAGTACATGCCTGACTTTGAGGGGAAGGTGGATGCAAACAGACCATGGCTAGAGCATCAAGGAGAGCTTCCTCCTTGAGTGCTTTCTTCACAAAGGTGCCTAAGTCATTTTCCAAATGCTGTAGATAGAGGGATGTATTCCAAAATCTACATGGTAAAGATTAGGTCATGTGTGACATCATTGTTAAGATTATGGTGAAGGGAGCTAGAGAATGGTGGGATATGAAGAAAGGCGAAAATGTGTGGCACCATTTTGGGGATGTTTCCCCATTATCCAAGAGGAGGAAGGGCATGAAAGAGGGCTGGCTTCTTGCACATCATTTCCTCTACTTGAGGTCAGGGAAACCTGTTCTTTGAGTTCTTTTCTATGGGGATGGGAGTGAGAAGTAGTGATTTCCACTTTTTCACTCCATCTCACTTATGATCAACTTTTTTTGTGATCTTGGGGCAATTGTTAACCTTGCTACAGCTCAAAAAATGGAGCTCAAAACCCCACCTTACAGGGGTACTTATGAGGATAAAATGAGATGATTTTTAAAATGAGTCAAATTTCTCTCATACCAGATCTTCTTAATAAGTAGTTATTGGTTTTGAATCTGAATGATAAACATTTGCAAGGTCGCTGAGTATGTCTTTAGTTAGTAAATAGCTTCTGTCTTTAAAAACTAATTGGTTTAAGTATGGATTTAGACTTTCAATTTTAACTTTGTAAGTACCATGCCCCAAACAGCTGAGATAACAGCTCTAGATCACTGTGATATTAAATAAACAAGATATTTGGCCTGAAGTTGTTAGTTTCGCATGCTAAAGTAAATCACTCAGCCATGGGAAGAGCGGGGTTACATATATAGGCAACCCCCTGGCCTCATACATGAATGACATTATCTATTGCCCAAACTATGGCCTTGGAAGAATCCAATAAAATCATGTGGAGCTCTAAAATTCCACCACTTAACAATGGAATGAAGTGTCCAGCTTCATGTATGACTCTTGAAATATATATATTTTAAAAAACCCAAACCAAATTGACCTTCTCAGAAACCAGTTCTTTCTTTACTCTTTTCATCTCTGTAAGTGGCCCCACTATTCATATACTTGCTCAGAGCAACAGTCAGGAACTATGCTTGATTCCTCTCTTTCTCACTCTGCCTTCATCTAATTCATCAGCAACTGGATTGATCTATCTTAAAAAAGAAAAAAAAAATGAGACTCTATTTCTTATGACTTCCTCTGCTCCCATCCTAGTGCAAACCATAATTATCTCTTACCTAGATGACTGTGGTGGTTTCTTAGTCATTTTCCTCTATAGCTGCTCACCAACCTAGGCCTTCTATTTTCCATACAGCATCCACCTCAGTCTAGCCACCCAAATTTATTGACATTTCAGAAACTTGCCAGCTTTATTGATAGTGTTGAAATCTGCCAAAATCTTTCCCACCTTGAGACATTTGCAATCCCTCTTCCTGTGCCTGGAAAGCTCTTACCCAGAACTTTGCATGGCTTGCTCTTTCACTAAGTTCAGCACTCCAAGCAAGGGTCTGCTTATCATCTTCTGCTATCCCGCTGACTTATTGTTCAAAGCCTCTCTTGCTACCTGTAATTTCACTATATATTTATTTGTCCATTTTTGATTGCCCCATTTCTTATTAAAATGTAAGCTCCATTCAGATGGAGACTTTATCCTACTCATTGCCTCATCTTCCAAGCATGCAGTTTGTGTTTAAGAGGTACTTGTTGAATAAATGACTCTGTGTGTGTGTGTGTGTGTGTGTGTGTGTGTACAGGAATACAGGATCTATAGAATGACCTACATCATGAATGAAAGGCACTGGGGATGAAATGCTTTGGACAGACATAAGGTCATTTGAGAAGGCCAGCATCATCATCATCATTTATGCAGCAATTGCATTACTGTTATGCACAGCTAGAACAAAACACCTACGACCAGAACAAAAGAAAACATAACTATGGGTCAAACACTGTGCTACACACTTTCATATACATTGTCTCAATTAGTTCTCACCCCAGTGAGACTGATATTTTTATCATTTAGACCAGATGCAGAAATAGAGACCTGGAAGGATTAAATCATTTGAACAAGTATGTAAGAAAGTGGTAGAGTCGGGATTTGAACTTAGGTTTTATGACTTTAAGTCTGACACTTTCCCCCTTAAACCTATTGTTTCTATGTTGTTACCAACAGTAGGAAAGCTCAATAAAAGGGAAGAGAAGAGAAGAAGGAGGAATGAGAAGGGTATCCCAGCTTTAGAGGCCTTAAGCCCCATTTGTGCATGAATTCTGCCCTATTGTTCCAGTAGGTACTAAGTATCATTTCTTTGAATGAATTGTAAGTACTTCTTATTCAGCACATAGCACATGTTTCCTTTGTTCTTAGTAACCTTTGTGCATACACACTGTCCAAGTATTAGGTTGAATTTTATGAAATTGCCAACAATCTATCATTTTTGATCTACAAAAATAGCAGTTCAACATGATTCAACCTAACAGAATGAGCATTTCTTGAAAGTAGGTTTCACATCTAATGTCCCTTTGCCTCTAGTAGTTTCTGAATGATTAAATATTTGTTGGTGATTGATGATAGTGGACATACAATTCCCTCATGTAAACAGAGGACAGACACAATGGCCTACATTTCCCAGCACATTGAATATATTTTATAAATGTCACTGGGCAGCAGTATCTCTGCAAATCATCACAGCAACAGCCTCAATCTCCATTTTTCTTTACTTCAACAGAGAACTTTACCAACTGAAACTTCCAGGCAATGTATATGAAGTTGCCAATTTAAAAAGTTGAAAACAAAAAGAAAAACTCATAATAACTACCACTTACTATGTTCTAGGCACTATGCTTAGCACTTTATGTATATTATCACAATGAGTCTTTATAATAATCCTGTGGGGAGGAAAAATAATATCCTCATTTCATAGTAGCAGAGATTATGGCATTCAGTAGTTGACTAAATTGACCATTACGAAGCTAGTAAGTGGGAGAGTCAGAATTAAAACCCAGATCTGTCTGAGACAAGAGTCCATGTGCTTAACCACTCTCATATATTACATCATCTCTGCCAAAAAGGCATCAAGGGCTTTGCTGCCTGTAGGAAGAAGCCATTCAGGGTGTCATGGAAACAGGCATCACATACCAACTCTGCTGTCTGGCATCCATTTTCCCCACTGTGCCTAAACAAAGAGCAGAACTTGCTCTCCTGAAGACACTAGGAAGTTTAAGACTTATGGTATAAAGAGCCACTTGCCATAGGGTAAGCAGATTCTCTTAGCCCACTTCTTAATAAATACAACTTGGCAGGACAGAGCCGTCACAGATAAACCTCATACTGCACAGAGGAGCCAACAAAAAAGGGGATGGTACTCTGAAAATGCCAGCATCAAAAATCAAGGAAAAATAATACAAACGTTAATGATTATTCTAAGTTTGGTCTTTCTTCCTCAAAGTACTTATGTTCAGGGATGCACACCACTACACAAGGAATCTGGTTAAAGCCAATCAACAACAACAACAACAAAATCAAAGGATTTCTCCACATTAAGGTGAGTTATTGAGGGTGTCTACAGCCTTCTCTGAAGAGCTCAGAGGAAGGATAATTTTTCTCTCTGGGATGATTCACGTGTGGCTTTAGTCTTTTTATCTCAGAGCAAGCAAATGGATTAGGTGACCTCCCAAGGTTATCCCATAAGCCTTCAAGATCTGTGTTCAGATGATAAATCAAAACAAAGATAGTTCAGAGCTCCACTTGAGTTCTTCAGCGGCAGCCATAATTAGTGCAGTTCTCTCAAGGCTTGGCAGATGCCAGGTGTCAAAGCATCTTATTTGTAGAACATTGGAGGTGGTCGCCCATGTAAGGGAGATAAACAGAAAGAGAGGAGCAGATAACGTCAAGAGCAACTTCACACACACATATTGATTATGCAAACGTCGGGGCCATACAACTTCACGTTTGGCAGACATTGCCGCTAGCTGTCTCCCTCACCTCGCCAGACTCCTATGGATAGAAGAGCATTTTAGAAGACAAAAAGTGAGGAACACGTACTATTTTCTTTATGTCAAAGGAAGTTCTGATAGGTATTTTTATTACTTTATGGGGAATAGACCGCCCATATTAAATTATTCTGCGTTTCAATGCCTGCCACCATTCAGCTGAGTTTCCTTCCATCTGAAAAAGGTGTCTTTGTTCCTCATTTCCTTTCACATGTACCTCAATTTCCACAAGATTCCAGTTGTCACCAAAATCATACACTCATTTTCACTTCTATCTCCAGCTAAACACAAACCCCGACTATGGGAAATTCTCACCCTGGGTATTCAGATTGATTTCTCTGACTTTTCTGCTTCTGTAATTACAGGCAAAGCTGTTAATGATAACACAGTAGGCTGTGTCCCCAAATAATTCACCATCAGTTTGATGAATTTTGGCTTAAAACACCTCTTCAGTCTTCTGCCCTAACCAATTAGTGACAACGTTCTCACTTTGTATACCCTCTTAAATTCTTATATTTTCTAGTATTTGAATACTAATCCAAGAAGGGCAATAGATAAGTGGAAAAAAATGAAAACCACCTAAATGTCAGCCATAGAAACAATGGCTACATAAATCATGACATTGGTTCAATGTAATGTAAGAAATGTCATTAATGTATTCAATAATTATTTATTGAGTCTATGTGCCATATCCTGTGCAAGTTGCTAGAGCAGAGGCAAAGGAAACTGCCTCTGGATGGAAATATTCTAAGAGGTAAGGAAACAAAGCAAAAAAAATTAAAGTAGTTATACAACACAGTAAATGTAATAGAGGGGAAAATAGTGTGTTATGGGAGAATAGAGGAGGGAGTGATTAATGCAAAAATAATTTAACAATATAAAGTGAAAAAGAACAAATAAAATTGTATCAATACTATGGACACATTATATACGCATATGGACAAGTGTTAGAAGACAATGAGAGAAAGTGAAGGCAGATTCTGGTTGGTTTTCTATTTTTCCTTCTCTTTATTTTTATAATAAATGAAAATTTGGTGAGAGAACAGTGAGTAAATGGAGCCTTGTGTAAAGTATCACTTACAAAAATGGTTCTTGCCTAAATAAAAGGAGACACAAAAGAAAACTGACAGATTTCTTATATGTACATAAACATATGAAATTCATGTGCAGACCAATCCCAACACCACGGAAAAGGGCACTTGTAAGAACTATGGGAACAATTTTTTTCCTTATATTAACTGGAATATGCTGTTATTAGATAGGAAATCGACTGTAGAATCAATACTTCTCTGGATAAAAAAATTAATCATTTGATCATGGTTAATGCAAAAGATTTATTGGCTGGTAAAATAAATTTACAGCTGACACTAACATTTGTCCAATTTTCTGGAGTTAGGTATGGTTAGCATTTGATTAGAGTTGAATTTAAGATTTAAAATATACTACAAAGCTATAGTAACCAAAACAGGATGGCATAAAACCAAACACATAGACCAATGGAACAGAACAAAAAACCCAGAAATAAATCTATGCATTTACAGCCAAGTCATTTTTGACAAAAGTGCCAAGAACATGCATTGGGGAAATGTCAGTCTCTTCAATAAATGGTGATGGGAAAACTGAATATCCATATGCAGAGGAATGAAACTAGACCTCTATCTCCAATCAAGCAAAAATCAAATCAAAGTGGATTAGAGACTTAAATGTAAGACCTGAAACCATGAAACTTCTAGAATAAAACGTTTAGGAACTGCTTCAGGACATTGGTTTGGGCAAAGATTTCATAGTTAAGAACTCAAAACACAGGGAACTAAAGCAAAAAAATACAAATGGGATCACATCAAGCTAAAAAGCTGCTGTACATCAAAGGAAACAATCAATGAAGTGAAGAAACAACCTATAGAATGAAAGAAAATATTTTCAGACTACTCATTTGACAAGGAATTAATAACCAGAATATGTAAAGAATTCAAACAACTCAATAGCAAAAAATCAAATAACCTGGTTAAAAATGGGCAAAAGATCTGAATTGACATTTCTCAAAAGAAGACACACAAATGACCAATAGGTACATGAAAAAATGCTCAATATCACTAATCATCAGGGAAAGGGAAATGGAAATCAACACCATAATGAGATATCATTTCACCCCAGTTGAAATGGCTATTATCAAAAAGACATAGAGTAGCAGATATAGCTACAAGGATGTGGAGAAAGGGGAGTGCTCATACACAGCTGGTGGAAATGTAAATTAGTATGGCCACTATGGAAAATAGTATAGAGGTTCCTCAAAAAACTAAAAATAGAACTACCATATGACCCAGCAATTCTACTGCAGGGTATATATTCAAAAGATATTTGCACTCCTATGTTTATTGCAGCATTACTCACAATAGCTAAAATATGGAATCAGCCTAAGTGTTTATCAAGGGATGAATGGATAAAGAAAATGTGGCATATATACACAATGGAATATTATTTAGCCACGAAAAAGAAGGAAATTTTGTCATTTGCAGAAATATGGATGGAACTGGAGGACATTATTTTAAGTGAAATAAACCAGGCACAGAACGACAAATGTCGCATTTTCACACTCCTATATGGGACCTAAAAAAAATTGATCTCATGGAGGTAGTGAATAGAATAGTGGTTACTAGAGGTTGGTAAGGGTGGTGGGAAGGGATGATGAAGAGGAGCTGGTTAACAGGGAATACTGTTAAATAGAAGGAATAAGTTCCAGTGTTCACAGTGCAATAGGGCAACTATAGTTAACAATAATTTATTATATTTCAGAATAGCAAGAAGTTTTCGAATGTTCCCAACATAAAGCAATGATAAATGTTTGAGGTGATGGATGTCCCAATTACCCTGATTTGATCATTATACATTGTATGCTTCTATCAAAATATAACATGTACTCCATGAGTATGTACAATTATTATGTATCAATAAAAAATAAAGAAATAAAAACAGAGCTCAGTACTTTTTAAAAATTGACTTTCATTTTCACATACACATGCACACACACACACCTATTATTTTCAGTTTTAGATGACACAGGTTTTATAAAACCTCTTGTATAAGGCTATGTCAAATTGAATTTTTAATATCCCAAAAAGGGATTTAATATTCACATACACACATTCAGCAAGATTCCTTGCAAAACCATCAGTTACTTCTGACACATAATGGTTCTTGCTGGCTTTATGGTGAATTTAATCAAAGCCCAGGACAACTTTCTGTAACATCCGTAACCAGGTGAAATGCATAGGGTACTCAAGGTCAGGGCTAATTACCTACATTTGCACCCACACGGCAGCTGTGAAAGACTTAACATGTGCATGTACTCGTTAATTGAGGGTCAAGCTGTTCTCTGTAGAATTTAGCAAAACTCCAGCAGAAATATAATGGTATTCATTTTGAGGTAAAATGCCCTGGTCATTAAACACTTTGAGATGTGGCTTTTTTTCTGTCATAAGTGAGAGAATCTGAGTCCAGATGAGCTCCAATCCTAGCTGTGCTTCCAAAAGCTGTGTGACCTTGGGCCGATCCCTGCCCCTTGCTGAGCCTCACACTACTGCCAATTACTAATGGGTCACTAAATACTGTTTCTGCTCAAACTATAATTCTTTATTATTTAAATGAATACTTAGAGCTAATTTGTATTGTGCACTTACTATGGACCAGGTAATTTGCTTTTATGAGTTTGTACTCTGTATCAGGCTGAAATTAAGCCATTTGGGGTTTAACCACACACAATGGAAATGTCTTCACAAAAATTTGTCTTTTCTGTGAACTACCCATAAGCCAGTGGTTTGTTCTCTCTTTAAGATCAAATGGTCGTAAAGCAAGTTGGATAGCAACTTAGTGAACTTATTTTCTTGTCACTAAGCAAGTCACTCATACCAAAATCATGTTGAGTGGAGCAGGTGATACCCTTTTCAAAATGTAGCTTTCTCAGGTGTATATTCTAAATGGGTTTCAAGAAGAGGGTTCACACAAGCTTTTGTTCTGAGGCAAACATCCATCTATGATTTAGTTGCTATTTTGAGAATTATAATGTGTCAGTTTTATATAATAAACTTACTTGATACCCACTGTGGCAGCTTATCTCTAAGATGACAGCCATCCTTATAATGCACAGGCCATTCTGCCCTTGAAAGATAAAGTCTATTCCTCTTCCCACTTGAATCTGGGCTGGCCTATGGCTACACTGGCCAACAGACTGCAGAGAAAGTGGTGCTGTGTGACTCTGAGGTCACATGCAACCTTCCAGTGTCCACCTGGGTCTTTTGGAATGCTCACTTTGGGTGAGGACTGCTGCCAGTTAAAAAGTTCAACTGCTCTGAGACTACTCTGCTGTGGGGCATTCCAAACCAGCCATGTGAAGAAGCTTCATAGAGAGAGGCCTGACCAGCCCTCAGCTGTCCCAGTCACCCCAGCCCAGGCACCCGTGAGGAAGCCTTCCGATGACTCCGGCCTCAGCCACCATCTGACTGCAGGTGTGTGAATACTCAAGTCAGAACTGTCCAGCTGAAGCCCATAACTGCCAAAGCAGGAGGGAGAATAACAAAATATTATTTTAGGCCTTCATATTTTGGGGTGGTTTGTTATGTCACACTATATAAATTTTAAAAATACAGTAGGCTCATAAGATCACAGGAGGTAGAACTCTATTCCTCATATGCCTTAAACACCTTGGCTTCTGCTAGAGTGTGCAGATTAGGGAGTCATCCCTGAAGTTCCCTCTTACTTTTTGTGCCTGGTTAGAATCTTGGCAGAGTAGAGAATTTAGGTGCATCTAGGAATGCAGAATCAAGAGGCAAAAGATCCAGAGTTCAAACTGAATCATATGTAGAAGAAGAAAGGCACCGTGGACCCTGGACCTCGAACTCCAGGTTAGTGCACTTGACTGAAAATTTAAAAAACAAAACAAAACCCCCTTAAAAGCCAAGACAGAGGTGCCAAAGTGGTTTGGTAAAGCCATAGTCAGAAATCATAAACCACATAAACTATAATGGAGGAATGCCTAGAAGAGACACTCAGGTGGAAAAGGGAAAGTCATAATGCTTTGTGTGCAGGTGTAACCCGCCAGCTGGCTGACAAACTGACTGCAGATTTGACTCCATAAACCTCTATGACTTAATCACAGTGTTTAATGTCAAGAGCTTGTCTGTGTGTGTATGAGGCATGTATATGCATTTGCATGAATGTCTATGTAGAGAGTGTCATGTTCCTTATACAAAGTGAACTCATTGGGCTTTGTGTCCTGGAGACAATATATTTATGGTAGATCACTTGTTTCCTCTTATGACTTCCTGGCAGAGAAGTCCACCAGGTTTCTGGAGCACCCTGCCCTGCCAGAGTCTTCCTTTGAAATGTTAGAGAAGTCAGTGTACATGATAATGGATATCTGTAAGTTCAATAGAACTAACTGTCCAAAGGAACACTATAGATGGAGAGAGAGGCAGATGCTGAGTTCTAGGAATTGGAAACTTTCAAATACATGCTATTTAAGATAAATATAATGGAAATGTACATAAATAGAGGGTGGAATGGATTTTAAATAAGAAAATTCACTCAATATTAGATTCTTTATACATGATGTCAAATAATTGTTGTTACGGTACTTGAAATAAGCTCTTGAGGGGATTGAATTGTTTTCTAAAACCTCTTTCTCAGATATGCAACAATGATGCGATATTGATTTTAGATTCTTAAACTCAGTGAAAGCACTAGATGTGAGTGAAGCAGAACCTGAATACCACACAGTCACTGAAGAGGTGCTGTGGAGGGTGTCGTAGTAAAAAATGAGAGGCAGCAGCAGTGCTCACATTACAGAATGGCACGATTCCAAAATCAACTTGTAAGTACCTTTTGTAACTTGTGGTACATTTTCCCACTGAAACAACATTGTAAAGGATGTTAGCTTTACTGGGCAGCCTTCAGAAACAGACTCAGTACATCACAGAGCTACACGGTGGCATTAACAGGCCTAACAGAGGAGAAAAAGGAGGGAGAAAAAGAGGAGGAAGATTGGGGGTTATTTTCCTTCTGGCTCCTTCATTATAAATTTTAAAAATCTGAGTCAAAGGGGTTTTAAAAACATTCTTTAATAAAGATATTGTAGAAAATTCTTTCTTTGGACACAGTGCTTTTACATGGTTCTATGCATGTGAAATCACTGACTTTATTTACTACAATACAATTTCTACATTCCTGACTCCCTACTCAATCAGACAAGCATTCATTGAGCACTACCTGAATACCTAACTCTGTGCTAAGAGCTATAGAGCAACAGTTCTGGCATTTTTGGATTTCATAGACTTGTAGAATTTTTAAACGTAGTAGGGGCACTGCCATAAAGTTGACAAGAGTTTATTTGCCAAGAAAGCACACATAAAAGAAAACCGCTACCATCTATTCTCATAATTATTTTTCACTGTAGCCTAGTAGAAACTTTACCTAGACTCTCAGTTGGGAGCCACTGTACTGCAAAGTACCTGAAATTAATATAAAATATATTCCCACCTGCCTAGTCTCCTCAGCCTGACATGTCAGCTTAATTCTTAGTTGAACAATGTCTAAGGCTGCTATTCCTTTTCAGAAAATTCCAAATTACTTTTGTAAAATGTTTTAGATCAATTGGTCATTACATAGCAATTCAATCTTTCTTATTTCTAGATATTATCTGTTTGGGATTCAGAAGCGCCGTCATAAATTTTCACATATTTTTAAAGGAATTTTCATAATCTAATGCAGAGATTTTCAAAACCTTTTATTTTTTAACCATAGAATTTTTTCTTCAAACAAAACCTAATTCCGGAAGACCAGTATCTAAAATAGATCAAAGTGAGCTGTTCTGATTGAAGCAGTCTGCTTGTTCCCTTACCCCTCTTCCCTACACCACAGTTGCCCCCAGGGCACCTCCGCACAACCTCCAGGGACCCACAGAGCAGTCCTGAACAGCTACTGATCTAACAGAATCATAGACTCGTAGAATTTCTAAGTCAGGGGATATTTTAGAGACTATCACAAATCGCAGAATAGCAGAGCAGGAAGGAAGAACCTTGTAACTCAATTGGTTTATGCCTCTCAATTCCCAAATAAAACTGAGGCCCAGAAAAGTGGCAAAATATTCCCCTTGTATCACATTCATTGCTACTTAGTGGCAGACACATAACTAAAAATCAAAATTTCTTTGCTCAAGTCCAGTGCTTTTCCTATATTATTGCAAGTCTTTTGGAGGCATGTGTGAAGGGAAAATGATAGAACCATTCAGAAAAAAAATATTTAAAGCACAGAAAGTATCCAACAGACAAGAAAAAGCAGGCGACAGGAAGAAAAAGAAACAGACAAGTGGAAAAATTACTACTAGTTCCTCCCAAGTTCAAAAAAAGAAGAGAATATTGTCTATAAGAGGCTTATAATCTAGTTAGGATAAAGAGTGATATGCAAAAGGATGTTTACAACTTCTGTGATGTTCTAAGAAGATCAACTCCAAGCAATGACAAGAAGTCATCAAAATTTTAATAATTGCTAAATTGGGAGTTATACTGATATATGAGCAAAACTTGCTGCACCACAATCAAAGGGAGTTAAAAGTTATAGTTTAGACCAAAATTTGACAATCAAATTTATAAAAGCTTTCCTATAGCAAAACTTCACTTTTGGAGGGGGCACGTGTTGTTTCACAAGACAAAGAGCTCGGTTAGGGCACAAATTGCCCAAACAATCAGACTGAATATTGCAACGTGGGCACCGGCATCATGAACCCATGAACACAGATAAACGAGTCCTGGGAGTACATGGCATAGGCAGATTTATATACCAATATTTTCTTTGTCCCCTACGAACTCACACAGTTAGTGTTTAACAGATATAAATTCTCTCCTTCTTACCCTCCCTCCATTCCTTTTTCCTTCCCTTTCATGTTTCAACTTGTTTTATATGTGTGTGCGTATATATATATGTGTAAAAATCACTAAATAGATAGAATCTCAGCATTTTTTCTAGCAGCAATTTAATGGCAATTTGGATTCAAATTTTTACTCACATATAGGACAAATGGCAAACCCCAATCTTATAAAATTCATCTGTTAGCAAGTGGTTCTATATTAGAAATCACTATACCTGAGAAAGAAAAAGCAGATTTTTCTAATTGTGCCAAATCATTTATTTTTCTATTGTTAAAAGCCTCTATAATAACATGATAGAAACTTTTTCAAAAAGGCAAGAAATTGTCTTCATCTTTTTTAATTTCAAAATATTAAGGGGGTCCAAGTGTTTTTGCTACATGGATGAATTGTATAATGCTGAAGTCAGGGCTTTCAGTGTGCCCATCACAGAGTAGTGTCCATTATACCCAATGGGTAGGTGTTTTATCCCTCATCCTCATCCTTGTATTATAACTGTTTCCATTTGTCCATGTGTTTATTCAATCTGTGTTTATATTCTTATGTATTTTTAAAATAGTTTTAAATCATTTTGTGTCATGCAATTTTGTATTCTAGTTTGATCACCACTGCATTTTGTAAGTATTATATATGTTGCTACTTAGTTTCTTTGTCAAGGACCCTTAAAACAAAGCCAGTGTATATGGAGAGATTTAAGCACAGCAGGGGTTCAAATAATGTCATTTCATTCAACATTATTTCATTAAAACAATGAGAAGAAAAATCGACTCCCAGCAGGGGCCTCCGACTGTGTAGAGTTTGCATGTTCCTCCCATGTCTGCATGGGTTTTCTCTGAGTATTCTGGTTTCCTCCTACATCTCAAAGATGTCCATGTTTGGTTAATGGGCATGTCTAAATGGTCTCAGTGTAAGGTTGCTGGACTCTGGTCACCCTCAATCCTGAACTGGAATAAACAGGTTGGAAAATGAATGAATAAATGATTATCATAAAATAAAAATTCATAAAGTATATGATGATTATACAAATGCATGACAATAAATGATGCGGCAAGAACGAACTCAGCAAGGCCGCCACATTTATGATTGTTTTTTTAACTGCCTGGTGATAGGAGGCATTCCTTATAATTTTTGCTTTGCAAACATTTATTGATTTAACCCACCTTTTTATCTTTTTATTAATCTTTCTTAAATGTATGTATAGCTCATGTTTATTACAATGCTTAATATTAAAGGCGTTGGGTCTTTATTTATAAGTTTGATGATGTTTTTGTAACCAGAAATATGCTGGAAGAACTTAACCCTTGTTTATATCCATTAGCCTACGGTACAATTGGTTTTGTTACATGTCATTTTGCTTAAAGTTGCAGTTTCCAAGAACTTATTGATGACATTAAACAAGAACTTGCTGTACATAAAAACTAGTCATCTTGGTTGGGGCCAAGTTTCTCTCTTTTGAACATTAGTATGTACCAACCCTAAGGAAATACAAACATTGCTGGTTTGATAGTATTTTTTAAAATTAGCCATTTGAAAAAAATAGTGAATTTGAACTCACTGAATAGATAATTTAACCCAAAGGTGACATGTTATCTTTTTAAGAACAATGAAATAACCACCTTAGCCTTCAGTATGAGAATTACAACTTGTATGACACCTGTGTTGGAACATCTGAATCATTAACTCCTTATTAATCTAGCTATTTGATACAGTGCTGTCTTTTAAAAATGAAATATTTACCTAATCTTCTCTAATAGAAATTAATCTGTCCACAAAATGGATTTTTGAACCCTTTGTTTGTGTTTTCCTTATATACTTTAATTTAAAATACCAGGCAGAATAAATTAAAGTATACTATTTAAATTAAACATATTTTTAACAGACAATAGACTATTAGTAACTTAAAGGTATGGATTTTTGTCTGATTCATTTTTGTTTCTTTCACAGCTTGAAGCAATCTGTATTATTGTACAGATAATATATGCTCAAGAAAAGTTCCTTGAACTGAATTGATCTCAGCTTCAAAATCATCAGTTACAGGAGAAACGTGTTCTTGATAAATCTAAGCCAGATTGTACCTGGATTCTGACATTTACTAGAGGAGTCATTCAGGGTATTCACCATTCAACTGTGTTGATGGAATATACACATTAAGACTTTAAAAAGCTATTACCTTGAGTAATTTTGCCATTTCAGTTGTGGATTAAATCAATTAAGTAATTTCTAACTTCAAGAGGGCTTAGAACACGTGGCCTTTTATATTCTGTAACTTTGTTTGAATTCATTTTGTGTTTGTACACATTCATTTACAGTAGGAAGAGAATGCATTCTATAATAACCATATCTGGAAAAAAGAATTCTGATTAGATCAGGTGTTCCTTCTATATTCTCTTGGACTCACTCCCTTATAACACCAATCCCGGTATGTAATTATATATTTGTGTGGGTATCTGATTAATGTGCTTCTCCCTCAGAGTCTGTAAAGGCCATGAGAGCAGGGGCCATGTCTGCTTGTGTACTATTTCATCCCCAGAGTTTGGCACAGTCTCTGACCCACAGTGGATACTCAACAAAAGCATCTGAACAAATTAGTGATGTTCAAGAGAAAGCAGAATTTGAGCTAGGTTTTGATGACAGGTGAGGGAACTTATCTAGCAGAATGAAAAATGGACACCAATGGTTTGAAATGGGGGTATGGGTAGAGATAAAAAATATTGGGGAATACAGCAGGGATCTCTGTGTTTGGGTAGTGAGTACGTGTATCAAAGGAATTTCTTCCAGAAATGGGTTTGTGTCTTTATCTGACATGATTTTTAAAACCACCAAGAAGCCCAGTAATAATGAGCAGTAATGGATATGGGAGGCTTTTTAAAAAATTTTTTTAGACACATGCACTTAAGCTGCCTTTGTTACGCAAGAAGAGGAAATTTCCGTGTTGCACATAATTAGGCAGTGTTTCTGAAAGTGGTAGTTACTGTTGTTTCCTTCCCCTGGAAAAACGACAAAAAATGAAACAGTTTTCCCACTAGCACATGGCTCTCAAATATGTAAACTTTTCACTGATCAGGATATGATCAGCTGAGGTCATACCAATGCCGTGGTCCTCAGACAAATAATGTCAGGTGTTTCCCACTATTCTGCAGGATTCTGCGCCCACCACAAACATTTCAGAGTTTAGAACATGTGTAGCTATTTTAACCTTAGGCAATTTGTTTACCATGTTTCTTATCTTGGTCTGGTGAGGAAATAATTGTATTTGTGCCTCCCAATTCCTTTGAGATGATTCCAGAACAAATGAAATAGAATTAAAAAACTTTTCTCTGATCTTCCTTTTTCCCCCTCCTTTCTGTTCCCCTTCTCCTGCCAGTCTGTTTCCATCTCCCTTTCTTTTCTATAGTTTATATCTAATTCTCCATACACCCCAAGGCATTTGGTATTCAGTGTCCCAAATTGATACGCTTATTTAGTATGTAAAAATTCAATTTTTTTTAAAAGTTTTGTTTAAAGAATGTGGCCTCCCACAATGTCCTGTTGGGCTGTAGTCATGTTTATTTTGAGTGTGTGAGATTTGGGTGATGTCTGTCTGAGATTCATTTTAGCTGATGAGGGATGTATAAATGGCAGTGAATTTGGGTATATTTTTAATATATAATCTTTTATTTTGATTGTAGCTTTGACAAAAGTGCATTTTGCTAATCCTCCCTAAGGCAGCCAAGTAAGAGCAGAGGAAAAAAAGCTTCATGAGAAAGCATCCAAAAATGCATAGATGATCTTATCATTTTGAGATAGTCAACCTGGCCCAGTATTCCTTCTTTGTCTGTTTTCTATTAAAGCCATTAATGGATTCAGTAGACTGCACTCCCTGCCTATCTTCCTAGAGATGTAAACCCCAGTGGCATCAGAATCATATGAATAGGCCTGTATGTACTGATAAGCAATTATCACTGGGTAAAAGGAAAAATGATAAGGTCTAGGCCTATCACAGGGCAAAGACATTAAGATTTATTTCCAATGTTATCAAGAGAGCTTTGCTACCCCTGCAAAGCTCCTTCTGGGAGAAAGAAAGGAAGAGAAAAGCATAAGGGGAGATTATATTTCTTGCAAACATTTATCAATCAAAACAAGAAACTCTGAATACAAAGTTGAAACACAATCACCAAGTCAATTTTAAATGGGAGAAAAAGCCACAGAAAACATGGGCCTTCTGAGGATTAAAAGAAGACATCTTTACCTGAGATTAAAAAAATCCTTACCAGAGATCAAAATAGAGAGGGGCTATGAGAGGGAGGACTAGTGGCTTTTACAAATGATTTGGGATTGAAATAATTTATACAGCTTGTATTCAGCCAGTGAAAGCAAGAGGGAAAATTTATAGAACTGTATAAAATGTCTTGCATTAGATCAGAACTATAAAAAATAGAACACAGCTCAACTCTAGGGACACAGAAGATTTTTTTAAATTAGGAAATACAAATTGTCCATGGAATGCAATTTTAATAATGAACTTGATGATGATGAATATTAATTTCAAACAAACTCTTTTAACCAAAGTATCTTTTGCCCCAATAGGACTACAATGATCTCTCAAGGAAAGATGAAAACTCTATTAGGGAACACTTCCCACTATGTGTTCTCTCTTAAGGCATCCTCTCTGAAATGAAAATTTCAAGGAAATCAGCCAGCTCAGGAGCTATCTACTAGACCAAAGAATGCTATAATGATTTATCACACATCAACCTCCACGGCTCCAAGTCTCAGAAATGCCTTGCACTAAAACTGAACAGCAATGCCTAACAAATATTTATGATTGAACAAGTTTAGGGAGAAGCTAATCCACACATACTGAACTAGTCCCATTCACTCCATTCATTAACACATTCATTCATGCAACAGGTATTCATTAAACACCCGGTATGTGTTAAGCACTGGACTCAGTACTGGGGATGCTGAAGCGAGCAGACAAAAAACCTGTCCTCTTGTGACATGTAACATGTCAATCTTGTATTACACTGGCTTGTTAGTTTTGTATTTAAACTCTTTTAGAAAGCTAAGAACTTCTTTTTAAAACAAAATTATTTATGAAGCATAGAATAGCAGACTTGTATAGATAGAAAGGTGCTCAAAGGCAGGTCATCTAGCCCGACTCCTTAACATAAGCAATAAAGTAAGATCTACAGTCTCTTGACCAGGACCTCAAAGTCTGTGTTATAAAGAGACTCAAACCGAGGAAATGGTGGTATGCACAATAATAACAGCAACCTAAGAGAATCCTTTGTAGAAGAATTGAAAAGAATTGCATGGTAGAAGAGAAGGGCGGGAAAGGCAAAAAGATAGAGCCATGTACGACAAAAACTGAGAAATTATCCAGTACCGAGTAGAGCCTTCAGATTACTACTCCAAAAGGAGCAGTAAACCTGACTGTGAAAATGTCCTTTTAATTATTTTCTCTCCACAAAGATAACCCCACTTATCTTTATTTCCAGAATGCTAAAACAGTTCTACTGAGAATTGAAATGAAATGTCCCTGTCACTAGACGCTCTTACACACAGAACAAAATGCATGAGAAAATAGGAAGGAATTCTATCATTTTCACAGCTAATTCCAACAATTAACTCTCATACCTGAGAGTTGTAGAGCAATCTATGGTTTTTTAAAACTATTATCACATTTTATTTTCATAACAACACTCTGACAGTTAGATGGAAAGCCACACCAATTTTTAAACTATTAATGACAATACATAAATAACGTGGTCAAAATCATAAAAGAAATTAAGATTATGGACTATATTTTTCTAGCTTCTGGTTTGCTTTTCTTTTCATTTTATCAAGGTTTCATTCACAAACGGTATAACGTTCAAGAAAGTCGGCAGGTGAGCTCTTCCCCTGCTCAGTTATACATTCATGCAGTGTCTTTCATGGAGCTCGGATGGCGCAGGTGATCAATGGATGTTTAATGAATGACCACTTTTTGTTGAAATCAAGGACATTTGTTACATGTCCTAACAGGGCTCATATCTTATAATATATCTTTCAGCAGAATCTTCCTCCCCACTCTCAGGAGAGGTCTGCGAAGGTGGGTGAGATTTCTATGAAAAGTTACAATGTATGGAGAAACTCAAAGATTATTTTGCTAAGTTGCAAACTGTTGGAAAATATTAAAGTATGATCTAATTTCCTTACGATGTTTTCTCAGTTTTCTGCTATTTATTATTCCTCTATGTAATCATAAGTTGTGTGCTATTAGAAAATATTCATATATCTATGTATCTTATACATATAAAAAATAAATGATATATATAAAATAGAATGTAACATATGCAAATATAACCAGGAAGGCACAGCTATATCCTTTCCAAATCACAGTAAACATATCAGTTAAGTATAACTCTACTCTTACTACTTCTATTCAACATTTTACTGAAGCTTCTACCCAGGTCAATTACGGAAGAAAAAGAAACAAAAGACTTACAGATTATAAAGGAAGAAGTATTAATAAAACTCTCTCTTTGTTGATGATATAATCTTATATAGAGAGATAAAGACTGAATTTCTGTGGCATTAAAAACAATATATCAATTGCTGGCACCAGAATTATTCTTAGGGAGGAAAATACATTTGTTTAGGAAAATTCCTTTATAAGTCCTTTGGGAGTAGAAGGTGAAACCTTGAAAGGCATGAGTATTTGGAGAAAAGAAATCAAACACTGTGCACATTGCTCTGTATTAGGTAATAGCAGGAATTTAGGAGTACAAGGATACAGGAAAAAGTGGGAACAGGGAAAAGAATGCCTGACTTGGGAACATGGAAGGATATCTGAAAAGTTTTTAAGAACAGGAAGAAATTTGCATTTCTGCGATGTAAACCCCTTTCCACTCTCCTTAAATCCCGAGTTTGCTGCACACACAAATACTTGGTGCTTTAGCAGTAGGTCAGGTAGATGGGTGAAGTTATATAGGCCACTTTTCTATTCCATTGCATTAGAAGTGATGGGATTTTATTTCTTGTATATGTTGGTTAGAAGCTTCATGACCATAGGGTTTGCTGAGCTCTGTGCATTTAAATTTTACTGGAGAGTTTAAGTACCCTAACTGTGGTCACAAACTGTGAGGAAGCCTCAGGCTAAGCATTTCTGATGTTATTCCTAGCAAGAAAAGTGGCCTCATAAGGAAGAAGCCTCCTTCTGTGCACATCAAAGAAGATACAGGCAGAGCATGAACTCAGATCCAAGGCAGCTCCTGTGTGCCAACCACCCTGCATGTCCAGGGGAATGTTGGTCTCAGCTGGTAACACCTAGCCTCTTAAGGACAGTCACATTGCATGGATCCCTCTCATGATCAGAGAATTATGAAATAATTTCAGGGCCTGGTGGAACTTGGTGATTATGCTCTTTTGTCAGCATTGTGTCAATACAATGCCACCTTTTGTTTGTTTTCCCATGGGAGTTGGCTTGGCATTTCATAAAATGTATTTAGACTCCTCTCACTGCAGGGCAAATTTTCCTTCTCCATCTTCTTTTTGCTCACCATAGGGTAGTGGATGGGGAAAGAGTGGAGGGAAAGGGAAATTTTGAGAAGCACGTATAAGTGTACAGACATGTGAGTTCATCCATGTGGATGATGCGAAGGTGAAGAGGGAGTTGGTTGAATGTTTAATGTATGCCCTTCCCACTTCTGAGATAATAGAATTTTTAAAATGTTGGCTTTGTGTATGACCAATAGGGTTACAGGTTCCTCACAGTTTACCACCCAGGGTTTTAAAAAAAAATAGAATTTGTTGATTGGTTAATCAAAGTCAGGGTCTTCTAGGTTCTTGCCTTCTTTGTTGTCTTTACCAAGACCCATCCAACGGCAGGGAGAGGAGTGTGTGACGCCGATCCTGTAGTCTCAGATGATTGAGCCTGACTTCCTTCCCTGAAAGAATCCGTCCAAGGCAGCAGCCCTGCCTTGTTGTCACCCTCTGGTTGCCAGCCCCGCCCTCCCTACTGCCTGGCCAAGCTGCTTTACTCCACAAGCCATTCCTCAATGACCAGAGTGATTCTATTGGGGTTGGCAGCTTTCCCAAGATGATCATGTATGCTTATGATATAAGCATAAGGGAGCCACCTCCCTGGGCAACATCCAGTGACATTGCTAAGGAGCCTACGTTCTTTTCTTCCCCTTTATGATATCTCCCTTCAAAAATGGTCAATCTGAAATTGACTATTAAAAGAAACAGCATCTTCTCTCGGTTCCTGTTGTCTTGCTGTGGTTCTCAGTGTTTGCAAAGCATCACAATCACCTGTAGGCCTTGTGAAAATAGATTTCTGAGCTCTACCCTGATTCTGGTTGCGTATTTACGTAAAGATGCTGCCTGAGAATATGCTTTTCTAACAAGTTCTCTGGTAATGTTGATGTTGCTGGTCTAGGGTTAGCGTGTTGAGAACTACTGCTTTAAAATTTTAAAGCTATTGCAATTGTGTTTTAGCACAGACATCGCATGTGTCTTTTCTGAACGCTGACTGGGTCACTAGCCACAGTCATGTTTTTAGAAGTAGTAAAAGATAAGACATTTTGACATATAGAATTCCGTTCCATTTCTGATTTTTCTTTTTCTTCTTCTCCTTTTTTTTTTTTTTTAAAAAAAAAAAGCTCTTCACTTTTATTCTATCTTTCCTCCTGCCCCAAGCCTGAGTCATAATGGCCCCACAATCCAGATGACTGGAATGTAGAACAGGAATAGTGCGAGAAAGAAGCATCAAGGAAAAACTGATCTGCTCATCGCTACCCTCAGGGAAAGCTCTGTTGTTGTTACTGTGGTCACTTCACCCATCCTCTAGCCTGTTCATTCAGGAATCAGTCAGTCAATCAATCATCCAAACATCCTGCAAACATTTGGCCTGACACATTTATCAATATTTTCAACAACTGTCAACCACACATGTGCAGAGGAATGTGGAGAAGATGGGTAGAGGAGGAGAAGAAGCTGACAGTAACTCTATCTTGAGTGTCCTAATGCCCAAACTGGCTTCCCATTTTTTTTTTTTTTTTTTTTTTGAGACAGAGTCTCACTCTGTTGCCCGGGCTAGAGTGAGTGCTGTGGCGTCAGCTTAGCTCACAGCAACCTCACACTCCTGGGCTCAAGCAATCCTCCTGCCTCAGCCTCCCAAGTGGCTGGGACTACAGGCATGCGCCACCATGCCCGGCTGATTTTTTCTATATATATCTTTAGTTGGCCAATTAATTTCTTTCTTTCTATTTATAGTAGAGACGCGGGGTCTCACTCTTGCTCAGGCTGGTTTCGAACGCCTGACCTTGAGCGATCCGCCCGCCTCAGCCTCCCAGAGTGCTAGGATTATAGGCGTGAGCCACCGCGCCCAGCTGAGATCATGGATTTTTAAATGCACTGTCTTATCAATACCACCCTCTTTTATTCTTTTTTGATAATCTGATTGTTTCAAATTTGGCTACTGGGAGCCCCTTCAAGCTGGTTCCTGTGTCCTGTTAACATACCTTTATTAGTGTTTGAGCATTTACTTTCTGGCATAAAAAGGCTCATCTCCTTCTTGCCTGGCTTTAGAACTGAAATCTGTCGTTTCTCCAAGGGATCCTGGTTCATTTTAGTGGGAAATAGAATTTAGAAACCATTATCTGAGCACAAAGTGTGCTTGTTTCCACTGGTATGTTATTGCTTCTAGGCCCTTTTAATGGTCAGGGTGAGGAAATTGTTAAGAAATTATGACTTCATATTTTAAGTCCATACTGATAATTATAATTCTAATCCAGCACCACAAAGTTCTTTTGGTTTATATTACAGTTTTTTTTTCCTAGCTTTTTGAGTTGGGAATTTAAATTTAATTCATTTATTTTTATTCTTTTGATTTTCTTGATATGTATAAGACTAAAATTTCCTGTGGTCACTGCTTTAATTTGTTTTAGAGATCTCACAGATGGTCTTTTTATTGTTATTTTTTAATAAAGAGTTAATTTTCGGGTGGAAGCATCTTTTTGATTTTGTTATTTCTAGTTTTACTCCATTAAGATCAGAGAATGTTATTGTATTATTGCTCCTTTTTGCAACTTTATTGCCTGTCTGAAAAGGTTGTTGTAAGTATTAATTGATTAAAATACGTAGATATGGCATGCACTGTGTTCTTTATATTAGCTTTTATTATTATGTACTTTGTTTTGATAGTAGTCAAGAATGTACAGTGTTATTTTTATCATTAAATTAATTGTGGAAGTTAGTATAACCAAGTTAGTCTACAAAATTTAAAGACAAATTTTCAAATGCCATTTTGGTTGGTTTCGTTCTTATATGATCTTTTATTAATCTGGATTGCATGTGTCGTTTGTTATATAGCTGTAGACTTATAAAGTAGTCTGTATTTTATCCTGGTTTATTTTTATACTTATTGTTTTTTTTATACATTTAAAATAAATTTTCGTTATTTACTTATTCTACGTTTAGAGATTGTGGTTCATCTAAATTCAAGATTTAACACCAGTTTTTGTCAGGATGCTCTTAGCTTCAAGTAATAAAATGCCAGATGACAGTAGCTTAAACATTACAAAATTAAGAACACGTTTTTCACGTAAGATTTTCAGAGGTAGGTAGTTCTAGGATTGGTATAGCATCTTCGCATTATCATCAAGGAGTCAGAATTTTTCCCTCTTTCTACCTTGCTTTCTTTAGTATGTGGGTGACAAATCTTTTCCCATTTGTGTGGCTGCTGCAGGGTCTGGCACCATGTTTTCATCAGACTGAGTTTCCTAGCATGAAGAGAGGGAGTGGGACAAAAGGACTTATTCTTTAAGAAGCTTTCCCTTTTATTCGAACATAAAAATCTTTTCCAGAGGCCTCCAGTAAGCTTTTTTTAATATCTTATGAGCTAGAACTGGATCACATTCCCACCCTAGCTAGGCCATCACCAACAAAGAGAAATAGGATTGAATGATTGGCTTAGGACAATCATGATTCATCCCCTGAGATAGGCATACTGCCCTCTAATCAAAGAGAGATGTCCATTAGTAAGTTAGAGGTGGAAATTCCTATTGCACGATAAACAGTAGTGTCTGTCTTTAGACATCTTGACAACTGTACTTATATGAGATATAAACAAATTTTATTTAGTGAAAAGGAATGTGGGTGTTGCGTGGTGCTTTGGTGACTGCTTTCAACTGTTGTAAGAGTCAGTGAGTTGCTTTACAGCAAGAAATCAGATAATTTTTTTCCTTCATTTTGAAGAGGATCCTGAAACTTCTCTTGGGCAAGAAAATAAATGCATGCCAAGCATGGTGGTACACACCTGTAGTCCTAGCAACCCGGAAGGTTGAGGCAGGAGGATTGTTCTAGCCCAGGAGCTTGAGGTTGCAGTGAGCTGTGATTGCACCCCTGCACTCCAGCCTTGGCAACAGAGTGAGGCCCGTCTCTTAAAAAAAAAGAGAGAGAGAAAAATGCATGAATCAGTATAATTATGCTAATGTGAATTTTGTTTATTATTTTGTAGTCAGAATCTGGAGAAGTGAGTAGAAGCACGGAATTGAAGAAACTTCAGATATTTGGGGCTGGGCCCAAGGTTGTGGGCCTGGCAATAGGAGCAAAAGATAAAGAAGGTAAAATCTTCCTGTGAACACATTTGGGACAAAAGAAAAAAAAAAAAAGAAGAAGGTAAAATCTGTTATTGGTCATGAAAAGAAATAAGGTGCAACAGTATGGTTATAAAAAGATTTGAATGATATTTGAATTGTAGTCTGTGCTAGGAATTTTTTAGGAATTGTAAAATTGTACCATGGTTCCTAGGTTTCTGTGTTAAATATTTTAAATTTAAGGTGTGAAAAGCAATATTATGTTGAATTTTTACGATTTTGTAAGAGAATTTTCCTTTTCCATGGCTACTATAAGATACAGACATTTATTGCAGTTTTTAAAGGCTAGTTTATGAGAGAATGGTGAAATAAATGGTTCTTACGTAGTGGTCTACAGCTTATAACTTAAATTCAAAGGGAAACAGGATTCTCTTACCTTTAGTATCAACATTTATTGGGAGAACTTAGAACTTTTAAATTCTAACCATAATTTTGAGGGGTTTTTTTTTTTTTTTTTTAGACAAGTCTCACTATTTTGCCCGGGCTAGAGTGCCGTGGCGTCAGTCTAGCTAACAGAAACCTCAAACTCCTGGGCTCAAGCGATCCTTTCTGCCTCAGCCTCCCTAGTAGCTGGGACTGCAGGCATGCACCACCATGCCCAGCTAATTTTTTGTATATATTTTTAGTTGTCCAGCTAATTTCTTTTCTATATTTAGTAGAGACGGGGTCTCGCTCTTGCTCAGGCTGGTCTCGAACTCCTGAGCTCAAACGATCCACCCACCTTGGCCTCCCAGAGTACTAGGATTATAGGCGTGAGCCACCACACTCAGCCTATAATCTTGAGTTTTTAAAAATTGCCCTTGATATATTATGATACTTCATTTAAATAAACTGTTTTCTTCAGAAAGCCTAGTACTCTCAGCTTTCCATGTCTGAAACTTTTTTGTGAGAATTGCTAATGCAAAGATTAAGTTCCACTATTTTCCCTATGTAACATCAATTTTAAAACTCAATTTAACAAAGATTAAATTGGATATGTTTTGATTATATAAGAACTTAATGAAATGCTACAGTTACAAATCATGTTAATTATTACCATGCTCTATGATATGGATAGTTTAGTCATATAATTCAGATAGTGGACTGAACTAAATAATATTGTTCCATCTCTCTCAAAACATTCCATGTGATAGGACTTACTAAATACATTACAGTGGTTATTATTACCCTTTAAAGAATTAGAATTTCACTTTTGTTGTTATTGTATTGGCTGGCAATGATCTTAAGAATTAGTCCATGAACAATTTGAGAGTCCCTGTAAGTAATACATACATGTAGTATGTAGTAAATACTACATACAAGTATAGCATTACTGGTTAAGGTGCCTCGAGCTTGATTGCTGAGATTAGAATCCCAAATCTGCCACTGACTGACTGTGTGATTTTGAGTAAGTTATTAACTCCTTTATACCTCAGGTTCTTTATCTTTAACGAGAGCTAATAGCATATCTACCTTATAGTGTTGTGAAATTTTAACTAATTTAAATAATTTTAAATAGTATCTGGTCCATAGTAGGCTTTCAACATTAGTTTTTACTATTATTATGTAACTTTCTATTTTAAGATGAGGTCACCAGAAGACGAAAAGTTACCAACAGGTCAGACACATTTAACATGCAAATGAGACAGCGGAAAGGAACGCTCTCTGTTAACTTTGTAAGTGTTTTGGGATGTGTCAGGAGGGAAAGGATTTATTTTTATTTACTATTGTACTTGTTATCTTGGCATATCTTGGTATGTGGTTTAGTTAGCTCATTTGGTTAGAAGACTTGATGATAAATCTATAAAGTTGCAGCTTTGGTGCATGTACTATTAACCTTGCTTTGTCTCTTAGATATAGACTGGTTCCCCTAAGTCATACTTCTTATGGGTAACTGAGAGAATGAATATGAATCTGTATATATTGTTGAGTTGTATTACAGACAGTGTTCAGTATTCATTCTCTACCAAGGAGTTTTTTTGTTTTGTTTGTTTTGGGTTGTTTTGTTTTTCTGAGACAGAGTCTCGCTCTGTTGCCTTGGGTAGAGTGCAGTGGCATCATCGTAGCTCACTGCAACCTCAAACTCCTGGGCTCAAGTGATCCTTCTGCCTCAGCCTCTCGAGCAGCTGGGCCTACAGGCGCACGCCACGACACCTGGCTAATTTTTCTGTTTTTTAGCAGAGACGGGTCTCGCTTTTGCTCAGGCAAGTCTCAAACTCCTGAGCTCTAGCAATCTTCCTGCTTTGGCCTCTGCAGAGTGCTAGGATTATAGGCATGAGCCACCTCGCCTGGCCAGGAGGTCCATAGGAGGAACAACATGGTATTTTTATTTTTTTAAATATAAGTTGATTTTCAAATAGATTTGTAGTCTTTCTTTATTGTAACAACTTGATATGCTTTTATTAACTGTGGAAGCTCTGGAAGGAAATTTAGGGTAAGCTGTTTTAATATAATTATTTGACATAGATATTCAGGATTTAAGTTATGTTTACTTTATTGACATTATTTTGTTTTAATTGAGGAGTTTCAGGTAGAAATATAATTATAGAAATAAACTTTTTATTTTTTTTAACAGGTTGATCTGTATGTTTGTATGTTTTGTGGTCGGGGAAACAATGAAGATAAATTGCTTTTATGTGATGGATGTGATGACAGCTATCATACTTTTTGTCTAATTCCTCCGCTACCTGATGTGCCCAAAGGAGACTGGAGGTGTCCTAAATGTGTTGCTGAGGTACAAGCCTAATCTTTATGGATCCTCTTTTAACTGAAAACAATAATGCATGCATAGACATACATGTAAACACATTCCCAAAAGCTTTTTCCACTCTCTTTATTCTTTAGGATTTAAAATTTCCAGGATGTTAAAATGAGCTATATTGAATAGAAATGTAATAATTGTATTGTAGCTTGCCTTTCGCAGGTTCTTTTTCTGATTGTTGGTTAGAGGATTCTGTTTATTGCTGCAGATGAATGAGACTTCTGCTCAGAATACTCATATTGCTGGACAACAATAAAAATGAAGAAAAGCATAGGTGGTTTTTTCTTTTTTAATTTTTTTAAAGAGAGTACAACCAGACATGGAGCTGTAGAACTTGAGATTTATGCGTCCAGGTTTCATGCTAGTATATAAACTGATGGTGTCTTTTAGCTTGTCCAAATTTGACATAATTATACTAAATTTGTTTTTGTTGAAAGATTATAATGATGTTATTTTCATGAAATGCCTAGTCTGTTTACTTATTTTAACAAAATATTATGATAAGAGTTGGCTGGGTGTATCTAGGTGCATTCTAGTGGTCTTTGGATTATTATTTATTATTCACAAGGTTAAAAGATTCCGAAGGCAGTTCTCCTCTAAGTATGTATTTGTGTTAAGACAGTGGTCATGGTGATTGATAGTGTGAACAAACTATTCTCTTAGGTAACCTAGCAATCCCTTTATCTACCTTTCCTTTTTTCATGAACATTTATTTTCTCCAAGGGCAAATCCACTGGTATGCTAAAAATGATAGGCATTGACCGGTCTGAGTGCTGTGGTGTTTAGTGTTTACAGCTAATCTTAAGCAGTTAGAGATTCCTTTGTTCCTTCTTCACTTGACTGGCATTAAAAAAAAAGGCATCCTGGGCTTGATTCCAGGTCAGTAGTCCTGTAGGTGCTTGTCATGGTGCCAGAGCTTAATGCCAACTCCAGAGTCTAAAGCTGTCTCATTACCACCTTCCTATTGGAAGGCTGTGAAAATGCACTTGAGGTTCTAGAACATAATTTCCTGATACCATACTGCAAGTAGCTAATACTTGTTTTGTTCTCTAGGGTTGACTGGATTTGCTTTACCTAGGGAGATGATCGAAGAAGGTAGTACCGAAGAGCTTTAAAGCTTTCTTCAGTTCAGTTTCAGTGAGTTAATCTTAGATGTTTTTTTTTTCTTTCCAGGAATGTAACAAACCTCGAGAAGCCTTTGGGTTTGAACAAGCTATACGAGAGTATACACTTCAGAGCTTTGGAGAGATGGCAGATAATTTTAAGTCTGATTATTTCAATATGCCAGTCCACGTGAGTAGCCATCTTTTTAGGTCAGTTTGGAGAGGTACAAAGATTTATCTGAGTCGAAAGCTTTTGATTTCCTTTTTTACTTTTATTATTTTGTAGAAAACAGAGTGAAAAAGATGATAGAACACTGAATCTTAAAATTAGGCGCCTGACATCTATTTCTTTTTGTTTTACTCTCTAGTGTGGCAGTTTGTACTCTTCTGTTGTAAAATCTGTTTTGATGCTTGAATTATTTTATTAGTCCTCTGTGAGTAATCCTTTACAGAAAAGCATGAAGTATTTGGCAGGTGCTGCTTTTGTTTAGTTGTTTGTAATAATAGGGTTTGCTTTTTTCCCAACGGGATCTTGAGCTTCTTTAGTCTGTATCAAAAGAATTTGCCAAAATTGGCCAACAATTCAGCCTTGCTGTTTACATTTCCTTGTCAATCCTTGATATGCTCATTCATCTTTGTTTTTCCTGGTTGGGAAGCAGATTTTTTCAGAAAAAGGCAGTATAAGTTCATTATGTTTTTCTGAACGTCCAGGTTGTCTTTAGCTTTTCTCCAGCCCAGTGGAAAAAGCCAGGACCCCAGTCTTTTCTGCCTCAGGAAATGAGAAGATTTAAAAAATTTCATCATGGGTTTGTGTTTTGTTGACCTGTGTTTTATGTTATAGTGTGTTATGTTTATAGTGGATTAATAATCTATTATTTTTGTGTTCCCTGTGTAGATGGTTCCCACAGAACTGGTAGAAAAGGAATTCTGGCGGCTGGTGAGCAGCATTGAAGAAGATGTTATTGTGGAGTATGGAGCGGACATCTCCTCAAAAGACTTTGGAAGTGGATTTCCTGTAAAGGATGGTCGGAGAAAGATGCTGCCAGAAGAAGAGGTACAGATAGTATTAGCCAAACTTTCAGTTACCCCAAGCTGATTTAGCCTTTGCATAGAAAACTACCTTTCTTAAGGGACCACATTAACTTAAAATATTAAATATGTAGGATTTGGACAATATAAATTATCTTCAGTTTTAAAAACAATTCAGAAATACCTTTAAAAATTATTTAACTCTGCATTTTAAAGGTAATTTAATTAGTTTAAACTTTAACTCCATTTTAAAAATTTTGCTTAGTTCTTTCTATTTTAAAATCTAGAAAGTGATTTAGGTTTTTTAAAAGATTCCATTTTATTGATGGGTCCAGAAATAAGTATTCTTCAGTACCTGGGCAGGTAGGTTTTCAAGTATGCATACGTGAAGTCCTGTCACGTAGGCACGTAGGAGATGACCTGTATGTGTGAAGCTGAATTGAGGTGATTATTCATTTCTTTTCTTGTTACTTTGGTCCTTGATGCTTTTTTTTTTCCCTTGACACTTTTTCTTTCCCTCTATAATTGGCAAAAATTTAGAGTTTTATCTCTTATTAAAAAAGTTACACATGGAGAAAAGGTACATAGTATAGAAGAATATTAATTAAAAGTATAGCTACTGTATCTGTCTTTATGGTTGCCATTTACATGGTGTATCTTCTTCCATTCTTTTCTTTTGAAGCTGTTTGTGTCTTAGAATTTGAAGTGTGTCTTTTGTAGATAGCATATAATTGGATCTTGTCTTTTTAGCTAGTCTGACAGTTGCCTTTTGGTTAGAGTGCTCAGTACATTTACAGTTAATGTAATTATTGGTATAGTTGATTTCTGTTTGCCATTTTGCTGTTTTCTATGTCTCGTCTTTTTTCCCCTCCATTTATCTTTTTATGGCTTTCTTTTGGTGTTAAAAATTTTTAATTATAACTTTAATTCCTCTTTTTTTGGCTGTATTTTTTGAGTTATTTAGTATTTATTTTATTCTTCTTCTGGCCTTACTGGTATTTTTTTTCTCTTGTGATGGTAGGATTAGGAAAGGTCCACAGGCTAGAGTAATACTGATTAGAGAATAGATTTAAGGTTTTACCAAGGGGGAGAGAGAATGGTTACAACGGGATGGAGAACATAGATTATATTGGGATGGTTTTTACAGGAACAGTTAAGTGTTGGAATGTATACAAACATGTTCAGCATCAATGAACTTTAAACCTGGTTTGTGTAGGTATCTATGAAGAAATGCATCAACCCTGGTTTCTTCACACCCTCCCATTGGCAGATAGAAGACAATGATCTCATTATCAAAGAGAGACTTCATTTTAGAGCTCTTTCCTTTTTCTGAATTTTGTTTCTGTTCTGAATTTTTGAATTGTTCTTGAGCAGATATTTACATTTTCTAACCTTCTTTTATTTATTTATTTTTCTAACCTTCTTTTAGAGATAAGGTCATAGAGGTTTAAAATATTATTTAGTGACTCTAAGTAATATTATGAATGTAAATATTAATCCTGCCCTGTATTTGAATTTTGTGTGGATTCTAAAAAAAATATTTATTTTTTCTGCTTTTACCCCATTCAACTTTATGTAACAATGTGGAGAGAAATGGAGGATTATGGCTGCATCTGTTAGACATGAAGATAGGAGTGGCTTTTTGTCCTTGACAGTAATTACTGGATGGATGGTCTATTCAAGTTTTATTCCTGACCATCTGATTGGTTTTCTGTTGTTAAGTAACACATTACTTCTAACCTTAGGGGCTTAAATAACGAACATTCATTATTTCATAGTTTCTGTGGGTCAGGAATTTGTGAGGGGTTTAATGATAGTTCTAGCTTAAAGTCTCTCATGAGGTTGCTGTCAAGATATCTAGAAGCCGGGCATGGTAGTTTGTGCCTATAATTAATTCCAGCTATTTGGGAGGCTAAGGTTGGAGGATTGTTTGAGGCCAAGAGTTTATGACTAGCCTGGGCAACATGGCGAGACTCTCTTTCTAAAAAACTATGAAAAACATTAGCCAGTTGTGGTGGCACATGCCTGTTTGTTCTAGCTACTTGAGAGGCTAAGGAGGAAGGATTGTTTGAGCCAGAGGAGGTCAAAGCTACAGTGAGCTATGATCATGCCCCACTGCACTCTAGCTTGGGTGACAGAGCATGACACTACCTCTTTAAAAAAAGAAAAATAATGTTTGGGGCTGTAGTCCCCAAGGCTTTCAAGGCTTGGCTGGGGCTAGTGGATCTGCTTTCAAAATGGCTCACTCATATGGATGTTGGTTGGAGGCCTCAGATTCTAGCCATGTGGGCCTCCCATTGGTCTGCTTGAGACCCAGATAGAGTCACCATATCTTACATAATCTAACTTCAAAAATCAGATTTCTTAATGTCTGCAGTGTATTACTGGTTACATAGGTCAGCCCTGTTCTGTATGGGAGGGGACTAGACAAGGTCCTGAATTTCACAAGGTGAGGGTCAGGTGATGGGGTGGTGTAGGGGCATGTTGGAGGCTGCCTGTCTTTATTATTTTTCCTGTAACAGAGAGAGGGTCAAAAGGCTGGCCTACTGTGGCTTTTATTCTTCTTCCAACTGTGATTCTTTGAGCTAAGTAATTAGTTTTGGATTAACTGGCTAGAAATATTTTGCTAAATGTCCTAAGTTAAAAAGTTTTCTCTTTGTAATTTTAAATAGATCGAAACATTGATTTTTGAGCTTTAACGATGTCAACTATAATATTAAGAGACAGGTGATAAAGCCTTTTTTTCTAGACTGGGTCGCAGATTTGCTATTTATTTATTCTAAGCAGTAATGTTTTACTTAGGATTCTGTTTTTGTTGTAAGATGGTATTAGAGAACCTATTTATCACAAAAGGATTTTGGGTACTAATTAGACAATGTACCTAAAACCTTCAGACTTCTTATATTTTATATAAATTTGTTACACTGTTCTAAAAATTACTGTATTAAAATAGCAGATAACTACCAGCTTTTCACCAGGAATTATACATTTGTGTTGAGCTTCTGTAGTATGAGTTAGCCTCTTGATATCTGATAGCATGCCTCTCTGGTATGACAGTTAAATGGAAAAGTACTTCCAAAGTTGTGTCTTATGAATATAGTGTGCTCTAGAAACAGGGTTTCTGGGGAATGAAGATAGGTATAGAAGTTGAAACATTTTTTCTTCTCATCCTCCTTATTCCATCTTAAGCATTGACTGAATCCTGTTAATTTGTTTTCATTGCTTTCTATTTTCTATAGGATTGGCCCTTTTCCATTCCCACTGCTACTATCCTTGTCTAGGTTCTTATCATGCGTTGGGATGATTATTGTGATCTTACATAAGGACTCTTTGTATTGGGAGTCCTCAGGGTTCAGGGCCATCCCTAGGTTCAGTGATTTGCTAAGTCTCATGGCTATGATTTATTACAGTAAAAGGATACAGAGCAAGATCAGCACAGGGAAAAAATGCATGGGCATAGTCCATAGGAAACCAGGCACAGGCTTCTAAGAGTCTTTTCCCAGGGAGGGTCTCACAGGATGTGCTTAATTACTCCAGTATCAAATTATGGCAGCATGTGTGAAGCGTTGCCTGCCAGGGAAGCTCAGTGCCCAAGGTTTTTATTGGCAGCTGGTGACATGAGCACCCTTTGCCAAACATGTACCAAACTTCAGACTTGCAGAAAGAAAGCAGGTGTTTACCGTAAACCACATTATACAATCTGGGCACTATGAGCCACTCTTACCCTTTAGGAAAAGTTTTAAATCCTTTTTTGCATACTGCTTCTCTCTGCAGTCTCTCTCATATATTGCTGTCACTTAACATTTAAGGAATGATGGGTTAGTGGGAGTTTATTATGCAGTTCTGCCTACTTTTGTTTTATGTTTGAAATTTTCTGTAATCAAAAGTTTAAAAATAAAAAAAGTTTAAAAATATTTAAAGATTCTATTCGTCATACTGTTTAATTTTTCAGAGTCTTTTATTTCCTTTCTGACTACAGGATAAAATCTAAGCTTCTTAGTCTAAAACTTAAAATTATAGATCCAGACGATCCAGACTTCTTGTCTTATTTCCTATATTTGTGACTCTTCTACTCTTGTCCCTACACCAATCAGACTAGTATATTGTCTCTCTGTAATTTGCCTTTTACATTCCTGTAACTCTCCCTCCTACAATGTGTGTTCAAATCTTACCTATTCTTCAAAGCTCAACACAGGTTCTTCCTTTTCTATGAAGTATGCTAATAATTCAAACCCATGATGATTACTGTTATAAATTTATTCTTTTTTTTTTTTGTATTTGGAGTTTAATATATATTGCCTTGTGTTGTAACTTGCTTTGTGTGTAAACCTTGTCTCTTCAACTAGATCTGTTATTTTTTCAGCCAACCAGCTGACCAACCAGCTAAAAAACGTATTGAGTGATACCTGTTTTTTGTTTTTTTGTTTTTATAATTTTATTTGATGTATCTGACAATCAGCAGTTAGTTCTCATCCTCATTGACTGTAGATTTTTGAAAGTGGTAATAGGTACATACGTAACCAGAATATAGAGCTTGTTTGGTGGATCTTCATCCTCATTACGTTTTCTGAACAACCGCACACAGGTATGGTATGGGACGTTACTTATTCCTTTGGCGCAGACGACTTTGTTGAGCCTGGTGTCAGTGCGCACATCTGGAGTTCCCATTTCCTTCATGGCAAATTTCCAGATCTCTTTGAGTACCTGAAGGGCACGCTTCTTGAAGCCCACACCATGGATGTGCTTGTGAATGTTGATGGTGTATTCTCGGGTCACCACCTCGTTGTTGGCAGAACAGCCCTTCTTCTCGCCACTCTTCTTTGGGGGAGCCATTCTGCCAGGCCCAAGTTGGAAAGGAGGAGTGTGAGGGGTTGTGAGAGAAGGAAAGCAGCTGAGTAGTATCTGTTTATTTATTTTTAAATTTTTTTTTATTTCAGTATATTACGAGAGTACAAATGTTTAGGTTACGTATATTGCCCTTGCCCCACCCGAGTCAGAGCTTCAAGCAAGTCCATCGCTTAGATGGTGCATACTGCACCCATTCCTTCCTCCCCCCTCCCATCTGCCCGACACCCGATGAATGTTATTATATGTGCTTAAGTGTTGATCAGTTAATACCAATTTGATGGTGACTATGTATGGTGCTTGTTTTTACCTTCTTGGGATACTTCACTTAGTAGAATGGGCTCCAGCTCTATCCAGGATAATACAAGAGTTTGCTAGATCACCATTGTTTTTTATGGCTGAGTAGAACTCCATAGTGTACATATACCACATTTTATTAATCCACTCATGTATTGATGGGCACTTGGGATGTTTCCACATCTTTGCAATTGTGAATTGTGCTGCTATAAACATTCTAGTGCAGGTGTCTTTTTTTATAGAATGTGTTTTTTTCCTTTGGGTAGATGCTCAGTAAAGGGATTGCTGGATCAAATGGTAGTTCTTCTTGTATCTCTTTGAGGTTTCTCCATATTGCTTTCCACAGAGGTTGTACTAGTTTGCATTCCCACCAGCAGTGTAGGAGTGTTCCTATTTCTCTGCATCCATGCCAACATTTATTGTTTTGGGACTTTCTGGTAAAGGCCATTCTCACTGGGGACAAATGATATCTCATTGTGGTTTTGATTTGCATTTCCCTGGTGATTAGAGTTGTTGAGCAGTTTTTCATGTTTGTTAGCCATTAGTTTATCTTCTTTTGAAAGGTTTCTGTTCATGTCCTTTGCCCACTTTTTGATAGGGTTGTTTGATTTTTTTTTGTTTTGATTTTTTTTCTTGCTGATTTCCTGAGTTCTATATAGATTCTGGTTATCAGCCCTTTATTGGATGTGTAGCATGGGAATATTTTCTCCCATTCTGTAGGTTGTCTGTCTGCTCTCATGATAGTTTCCTTGGCTGTGCAAAAGCTTTTTCATTTGCTCAGGTCCCATTCACTTATTTTTGTTGTTGCTGTGATCACCTTGGGGTCTTCTTCATAAATTCTTTGTCTGGGCCAATGTCTATAAGAGTTTTTCCAACATTTTCTTCTAGAATTCCTATAGTTTCACGCCTTAAGTTTAAGTCTGTTACCCAACCTGGGCTGATTTTTGTGAGAGGTGAAAGGTGCGGATCCTGTTTCAGTCTTCTACGTGTGGCTATCCAGTTTTCCCAGCACCATTTATTGAATAAGGATTCTTTTCCCCAGTGTCTGTCTTTGTCTGCTTTGTCAAATATTAGATGGC
>CAUYRT010011619.1:0-10033 GCA_963574885.1 Lepilemur ruficaudatus
TAATGTTTCTAGAACATAACATGAGAGAAAAAATTCATAATCTTGGAATAAGTAACCCATCTTTAATGTTGTACATAAATCACTAATCATAAAAAATATTTATACTGTTTTAATATTAGAAAATTTTCTATATCAAAAACAAGAGGAGAAAGAAAAACTACAGAGTTCATGAAGAAATCTGCAAAACTTATGCAATGGATGCATATCTAGAATTCCTATAAACGAATAATCAAATGACAAATAGCCAAACAAAAAATGAAAAGTGACCATGCATAAAATATAAATTAAAACTGCAATGACATAGTACCACATGGATCCTAGAATGACAGAAATGAAAATGACCAACAATACTAAATTTTGGTGAGGATGTGGATCAACTGGAACTAGGATATACTGCTGGTGAAAAATAAGTTCCAAAACTATTACAATACTTTGGAAACCTAGTAATATACATAAATCTGAACATGCGCATAAGCCAATAACCTAAATTCCCCTTTTAGGTGCATATTTATGAGAAATGTGCACACGTGTACCAAAACACTTGTACAAGTATTTCTATAGGTAAATTTTCATAATAGCTGAATATGGAACAGAATAAGTGATCATCAATATGTAAATATATATATACGTAAGTTGAGGTATATTCATAACATGGTACATTACATAGGAATGAAAATGAATTGACAACTGCTGTATGCAAAACCATGGATGAATCTCACAAAAATAATTTTGAATAAAATAAGACAGAACTTAAAATATGCAATCAGTAATATTTAATGAATATGAAAATTAAAAATAGGAAAAACTAGTGTATGGTGATAAGTTTGGAAAGTAGCTATCTTTGAGAAAACTGAAAGGGTGTAGGCGGTACACTTTTAGATTGGGAGGAGACACAAGGATCTCCAAGGCATCTGGGGTGTTGCTAACATTGCTTATCTTGGATAGACAACACTCCAGTGTACAGAATTTGAAATACTTCATTGAGCTGTATATTTAGATTTGTGCTTCTTAAAAAAATGTTTCTGCATATGTGTTATACATCAGTTAATATGTTTGTGGGCACAGAAAAATAAGCTATGGAATCCACATCTGTATGGAACTTCCAGTATAATTTAGAAGACTTGAAGAGGAACACAAATGTATAACTGATTCTTTTGACATCCATTAATTTTATTAGATTAACATGAATCAAGTATCTGTGAATGAAGTACTTTGGAAGATACAAAACAGAATAAATAAGGTCACTGCTGTTTAGGAACTTAGTTTAAGCAAATGACAGCTACATAAAGATTGTGTGAGGTAAGAGGGAAGCAAAATATTAGTTTTCACAAAAAAAGAAATGCTGTTATGGTTGAATTGACCAGGGAAACAGACATTAAATAGAGGAAGTGAGTAGATAAGAAGCCATAAGCAGAGGCGTGTCAGGGGAGGAATTACATTGATTTCAGACCACAAGTGACATATTGAAGATTTTAGACTGGAAATCATGCTAATAAATTGCAAATTATTTGATCACAGCCACTACACAAAAATTGAAAGTTTTTTATCTTGTATAATGGCTGGAGAATTATAGGCTTAATCTAACTAAACTTTAATCAGAAAAACTTATTTGGTATAGGATTTGATAAGGAGGAGATATTTTGACAGAGAAGATAGGGAAGGGTGTTGTGAAAATCAGAGCTAGAATTCACAAATAATAATCTGGAATTGCAAAACCAAAAATAATTGCAGAGTTTGGAAATAACAGAAAGAAATATATATCTAATTAAAGCAGAGACACAGATAAAAAATATACCTGTGCTCAATCAATCAAGAGCTATTATTAAATAATTGAATGACAGTTGCATATTTAGCACTTAGCAAGGTGTGCTCTAGGATACAAATATGTCCTCATCAATTTTGTCCAAGAACTATTGATACTTATGATGTTTAAGATAGAGGGAACTACTTCAAAGAGCTTAAAGACCACAAAAGAGAGGCATAAATAATGCAGAGACAGGAGCATTTTAAGGCAGTATCAGCTAGGCCCACCTGAGAAGTAGGAATAATTGGTGCTGGGGGAATTCAGAGAAACATTTATGTGATTGGCTGGAGTGGTCATATAAATGAGAAGATATTACCTAGTATAAGACTTAAATGAGATTTATATAAGAGAAAGCATTCAGGTATCTTTCTCCTAAACATTTCTCATAAATGTTGATAGTAATATTAACACTACTTATTTTATGTGTCATTTGAGGATTAAATGAAATGAGTATTACAGCGTTTCTATGAGTATACAACCTTGAATAAATATCATTGCCATATTTCACAAAGGCTTTTATTCCCTTAGCACCAAATAGAGTGATATTTTAGTTTGTATTATCTAATAAAATAGCAAAACCAATCCAAAAGAATATTCCTGCTTAACAATAGAGGAATTGTTCTATTAATTTTGGTACAATAATTAAATTTAGTAATATACTTACATTACAATATTATAATTTATATTATTAGTAGTATATAAGTATGCTAATTAAAAATCCCATACCCATAGACTGTGCAACCATATAGGTAAAGGCTCAAAATGTGAAGCTAAAGCAAAAAGTAGAAAACCTCTGATATCAATATTTTTATAGTTTGGAAAGTAAAAATAACATGTTTGTAGTTATTCCATCTACATTATAACCTTATGAGTAATTTTCTTGATTCTTTAATATATTTCTATTTTTCAAATTATCTATTTAAATTAATCTGCATTACTTTGACATAAAGAGTATACTATGTACTGTTATTTTAAAAGAATACAATTTGCCTACAACATGGAGCTTGAAAAGGGCATAAGAAACCTAATTCTTTTTTGTTTCTTCATACTGTTTCAACAAGCTTGCACATCACTTCTACTCTTCATTCACAGGTTGCCAATTAGTGCTAGCACATACTTTAAAATGCATCTGTAGGTGTTATTGGACAAAGAAAAAGAATGCATTCATTTCAGCAAACAACACAACACACCTGAGAAGTATGCAAAGTATCTGAAATTCTATCATAAATGGAATTGTATCACAACATGATTAGCAACTGTGTAAACTTACTTCTTTGATACACACTTTCAAGAAATTAATTAGAATTCTTGCTGACATATGTTCACATTGAGGACTATACTTTCACTGCAAATATCCCCACGGTTGCTGGTTGCAAAGAGTTTTCACCTGCTTCTTCAGTTTAGGCAGCAAGGCAAAGAAAGTTCTCTTCCACAGAACTTCCAGGTGTGTAAGAAGCAAAGCTAAAATTAGCCATTCAAATGATTATTTGGGAAATATGTAGAAAGGAGTAATATATAAAAGAGAGGCGAATCAAAGATACACTGATTAAAGACAGGATTTTGTTGTTTTTGTTCAAAAATGCCTGCGTTTTATTTGAATGCCCTATATGCAAATGAAAAGATCACCATTTGTTGTGAAAGATAAAAAGAGAAATTTTTCAAGGTTCTTCTTCACATGCACCCGTTAGTGTTTAGTCAATAGCATGAAACAAAAACAAGATAAGTATTGTTAATTCTATTCCTGCACTTTTAAATTAACATGCATATTTCTCTTTAATTCCTTAGTTTCTCTTGTATAATAAAGTCTTGGAATATGCCAATATTTGCTTATATTATAATTGTTTAACAAAGAATCGCTAGCATATTATTCATGAATATTTTCCTAAAATCCTAGAATTTTACTTAGTCACAAAGTCTTTCCCAGGGAGGACTTCCTAATATGCCTATTTCTTTTCTTTTTCTTTTTTTTTTTTTTTTTTGACACAGAGTCTCACTCTGTTGCCTGGGCTAGAGTGCCGTGGCATCAGCCTAGCTCACAACAACCTCAGACTCCTGGGCTCAAGTGATCCTTCTGCCTCAGCCTCCCAAGTAGCTGGGACTACAGGCAAGCGCCACCATGCCCGGCTAATTTTTTCTATATATTTTTAGTTGTCAGCTAATTTCTCTCTAATTTTTTTTTTTTTTTTTTTTTTTTTTTTTAGTAGAGATGGGGTGTTGCTCTTGCTCAAGCTGGTCTCCAACTCCTGAGCTCAAACGATCCACCCACCTCGGCCTCCCAGAGTGCTAGGATTACAGGCGTGAGCCACTGCGCCTGGCCCGCCCTAATTCTTGGTGATATTTATGAGTGGCACCTTGAAAAACAGAAAGTTTTCCTAATTATATTAGGTTTGGAAATACGAGGCTAAAACTTATTTAAGCTGCTTTTATTGTTGGTTTTTAGTGCACGCCTTCTCAGAACTTAAATTAATTAACATCCATCTTGAATATCTAAGAGGAAGTTATAGTAAGCAGATTTCTCATATCTGTTTGGCCATTTGACTACACATTTATTATTTTACAACTTAAATTTATTGAGATATAATAAGATACATCCATTTGAATTTTCACAAATGTAAAACAACTGTGTAAACACCACCACAATCAAGTTACAGAACATTTTCTTCCTTCCAAAGAAGAAAATGCTACTGTGAGGTTACATACATCCAGCCATCCACCCACACCTTGGGCAACTGTTCTTTTGTAACACAGATAAGTTTTGCCTTTTCTATTAATAGAATTAAATATAAATGCAATCATACTCTTGTATGTAGTCTTGTATTTGGCTTCATTCGCTCAGCATGTTTTTGAGATTCATCCATACTTAGCTTTATTAGTTACTTTACTTTTATTACTGATTGATAATCTATTATGTGAATATACTATAATTTGCTTCTCCATTCACCTGCTAAAGGATATTTAGGTTGCTTCCTAAACATATTGACTTTTAAAAATGAAGTTGCCATGCAGATTTGGGTACAAGTCATCATGTAGACACACTATCTTTTCCTTTAACTCCATTAAAAAAAAAAAAACTGCCAATTGTTTTCCAAAGTGATTATACATTTTTACATGCCACCAGCATTGTTTGAGAGTTTCATTCACTCTAGTTTTTTTTCCAAAGTATTACAGGAGCACAAATGTTTTTGGTTACAAGGATCACTTTTATAATGTTTGAGTCAGCGTTATAAGTGTGCCTGTCACCCAGATAGTGTTCATTGTCCCCTTTAGGTATGTTTTCACCCATCACCTCCTTCTCCCTCCTGCTGACTGATTTCCACTGAGTTATACTTCCCTCTATGCATATGTGTGCTCATCAGTTAGTTCCAATTTAATAGTGAGTATATGGGGTGTTTGTTTTTCCATTATTTAGATATTTCACTTAGGATAATGGTCTCACATTCCATCCATGTTGTTGCAAAAGGCATTAAGTCATCCTTCTTCATGGCTGAGTAGTATTCCATGGTATACATAATCCACTCATGAATTACTGGGCATTTGGGTTGATTCCACAACTTTGAAACTGTGAATTGTGCTGCAATAAACATACACATGCAGATGTCTTTTTGATAAAATTACTTCTTTTCCTTTGGATGAATACCTAGTAGTGGGGTTGCTGGATCAAATGGTAGGTCTACTTTTAATTCTCTGAGGAATATCCATACTATTTTCCATAGAGCTTTTACTAATTTGTAGTCCCACCAACAGTGTGTAAGCATTCCTTTCTCTCTGCATCCATGCCAGGATCTCTTGATTTTGGACTATTTAATAAAAGCCATTTTAACTGGAATAGGGTGATATCTCATTGTGGTTTTAATTTGCATTTCCCTGATAATTAGTGATGTTGAGCTTTTTTTTATATATATATATGTTTATTGGCCATTGGTCTGTCTTTTTTTTTTTTTTTTTTGGAGACAGAATCTCACTCTGTTCCCGGGGCTAGGGTGCCATGGCATCAGCCTCACAGCAACCTCAAACTCCTGGGCTCAAGCAATCCCTCTGCCTCAACCTCTCAAGTAGCTGGGACTGACAGGCATGCACCACCAGGCCCAGCTAATTTTTTCTATATATTTTTAGTTGGCCAATTAATTTCTTTCTATTTTTACTAGAGATGGGGGTCTCGCTCTTGCTCAGGCTGGTTTCAAACTCCTGACCTTGAGCAATCCACCACCCGCCTCAGCCTCCCAGAGTGCTAGGATTACAGGCCTGAGCCACCGTGCTCGGCCAGTCTATCTTCTTTTGAAAAGCTTCTGTTCACATCTTTTGACCACTTTCTAGTGAGGTTGTTGGATTTTTTTTTTTTTTCTTGCTGATTTGCTTGAGTTCTTTGTAGATTCTGGTTATTAGTCTTTTACTAGATGTACAGCCTGAAAATATTGTCTCCCATTCTATAGGCTGTCTATTTGCTCTGTTTATTATTTCCTGGGCTGTGCAGAAGCTTTTTAATTTGATCAGGTCCCATTTATTTATTTTTCTGTTGCTGTGATTGCCTTTGGGGGTCTTCTTCTTAAATTCTTTGCCTAGGCCAATATTTACAAGAGTTTTTCCAACATTTTCCCCTAGAGTTCTTACAGTTTCATGCCTTGCATTTAAGTCATTTATCCATCTTGAATTAATTTTTTGAGTGGTGAGAGATATGAATCCTGTTTCATCATTCTGCATGTGGCTATCCAATTGTCCCAAAACCATTTATTGAATAGGGATTCTTTTCCCCAGTGTATATTGTTGTCTGCTTTGTCAAGATCAGTTGGCTGTATGCGGATGGTTTTATGTCTGGGTTTTATGGTCTTTTCCATTGGTCTATGTCTCTATTTTTGTGCTAATAGCATGCTGCTTTGTTTACTACAGCCTTATAGTCTAGTTTGAAGTGTGGTAATGGGATGCCTTCAGATTTATTCTTTTGCTTAAGACTGCTTTGGCTATTTGGACTCTTTTCTGGTTCCGAATAAGCCATGTATGACAAACCCACAGCCAGCATCATATTGAATGGGGAAAGGATGAAAGCATTACCAGTAAGAGCTAGAACAAGATAAGGGTGCTCATTGTCACCACCACTATTCCACATAGTCCTGGCAGTCCTAACCAGAGTAATCAGCAAGAGAAAGAAATTTAGGGTATCCAAATTGGAAACGAGAAGGGCAAAATATCACTCTTGCTGATTTTATAATCTTGTATCTAGAAAACCCCAAAGATTTCACCAAGAGACTCCTGGAATTGATAAAATAAATTCAGCAAAATCTCAGGTTACAATATGAACATACACAAATCAGTACATTCCTATATACCAATAGCAGTCAAGCCAAAAGTCATATCAAAAATTCAATACTATTCACAATTGCTACAAACAAAATAAAATACTTAGAAATATACTTAACCAAGGAGGTGAAAGATCTCTACAAAGAGAACTATGAAATACTGAGGAAAGAAATTGCTGATGATACAAACAAATGGAAAAATGTATCATGCTCATGGATTGGTAGAATCAACATTGTTAAAATGTCCATATTGCTGAAAGTGATCTACAGATTCAATACAATCCCCATAAAAATATCAACATCGTATTTCACAGATCTAGAAAAAATAATTCTATGTTCTAGTCTTATTTTAGTCTTCTAGTGTGTGCATACATGGCATATTGTACCTTTAGTGTACGTCATGGCATATTTAACTTGCAATTCTTTGATAAATAATGATGTTGAGTATCTTGCACTTACTGGTCATTTGTTCTTACAATGGCATTGTAAGTGTTCTTTGTATATTTTATATATTCTAAATGTGAGTCCTTTGTTATATATAACACATATATATTATATATCTTGTATATAATATGCATATATATTTCACATATTTTTCTTTCCTGTTCTGTGGCTTGCTTTTAAATTTTTTGAATTGTTTATTTAAAAGAGCAAAAGGTTTTGATTTGGATAAATTCCAATATATGGCATTTTTCTTTTATGATTCATTGTTTTTATGTTCTATCTGAGGACACAAATTTTTTATTATGTTTTCTTTTAGAATATTCACAGCTTTAGCTTTTGAATTTTGATCTATGATCAATTTTAAGTGAATATTTTTTGTTGTGAGGTTAATAGCATTTTATTTTCCAGAGGTATATCCAGTTGTTCGAACACTATTTATGGAAAACTATGTTTTTGCCATTGAATGATCTCTGAACTTTTGTCGATAAAGTTTTGCCTTTACAAACTTGAATCTATTTCTGGACTTTATTCTGTTCCACTGAATTTTGTATTTATGTAAATAAAATGCTGTCTAGATGACTATCATACTGAGATTTGAAATCAGGCAGTTGTAAGTTCTCCAATGTTCACTTTCAAAAGTGCTTTGACTAAATCTTTCTTATTTCACATACAATTTAGAATCAGTTTGTTTTACTACAAGAAAAGTCTTGTGGAATCTTTATTGGGATTACATCAAACTCTAAGAAGAATTGACACCTTAATAATGCATATTCTGATCTATGATTATGACATAGCTCTCCATTTATATAATTCTTCTTTCAGTTTTTCTCAGTGTCTTTTAAAAGTTTCAATGCACAAGGTTTGTACATACATTGTCAAATGTGTCACTAAACAGCTCGTATTTGTGGATCTTAATATAGTATTTTAAAAATTTAATTTGTGTTGACGCTATATAGAAATACAATCGATATTTTCATATTGACCTTGTAGGCCACTAAATTTTGCTTATTTATTCAAGTAGATTTTTACTATTTCCTTAGGATTTTCTATGATATGTAAACAAAGACACTTTTCTTCATTCTTGCCGGTTGACCTGTTTTGATTCCTGTTATTGCTATTTTTCATGACTCAGACTTCCAGTACAATGCTGGATAGAAGTGGAAACTAGAAATATCCTGGCCTTCATTCTGATCTTAGAAAAATTGCATTCAGTCATTCATCATTGGGTTAGCTACTGACTTTTCATAGATATCCATTATGATAATGAGAAATTTCCTTTCATTGCCTAAGTTACAGAGAAAGAAAGGGAGGGAGAGAGAGAAGTCACAATAGGGTTGAATTTAAATACTTTTTTGCATTTAATAAGATAATCATGTTATTTTTATACTTTGTTATAGTTAATATGGTAAATAATATTTGGCGATTTTTTTAATGTTAAATAAACCTTGATTCCAAGGATAAACTCAATTTGGTTGTGACACATTATCTTTTTTAAATATTGTTGAATTCAGTTTGGTATTTATTTTCCTCTGTCAGGAGGTAGTACAATTTATTATTTTTTATAATTATCAGGATTGATACAGATAGCTATATGATATTGCATTTATGCTTATGCCACAATGCATTTAATGAGTCAACTTTTTTTTTTTTTTTTTGAGACAGAGTCTCACTCTCTTGCCCAGGCTAGAGTACTGTGGCGTCAGCCTCGCTCACAGCAACCTCAAACTCCTGGGCTCAAGCGATCCTTCTGCCTCAGCCTCCCGAGTAGCTGGGACTACAGGCATGCGCCACCATGCCGGACTAATTTTTTCTATATATTTTTAGTTGGCCAATTAATTTCTTTCTATTTTTAGTAGAGACGGTGTCTCGCTCTTGCTCAGGCTGTTTTCAAACTCCTGACCTTGAGCGATCCGCCTGCCTCGGCCTCCCAGAGTGCTAGGATTACAGGCATGAGCCACCGCGCCTGGCCTGAATCAACTTTTAATAGATATGTTTGTTCTTAAAAAACAGTACTGGCCAGGCGCTTTGCCTCATGCCTGTAATCCTAGCACTCTGGGAGGTCGAGGCGGGAGGATTGCTCAAGGTCAGGAGTTTGAAACCAGCCTGAGCAAGAGCGAGACCCTATCTCTACTAAAAATAGAAAGAATTAATTGGCCAACTAAAAATATGTAGAAAAAAATTAGCTGGCCATGGTGGCGCATGCCTGTAGTCCCAGCTACTCAGGAGACTGAGGCAGTAGGATCGCTTGAGCCCAGGAGTTTGAGGTTGCTGTGAGCGAGGCTGACGACACAGTACTCTAGCCTGGTCAAGAGCGTGAGAATCTGTCTCAAAAAAAAAAAAAAAAAAAGAAAAGAAAAAAAGAAAAGAAAAGTACTGTTATTAACATTTGTGTCAGTTTCCTTGCACACAGAGGCAAGTTTCCCTAGACGCTATAGTTTTGAATTCATACCTAGCAGTAGAATTGCTGAATCATAAGGAATGCACATTTCACATT
>CAUYRT010011620.1:0-10872 GCA_963574885.1 Lepilemur ruficaudatus
TTTTCAGTGAATTTACCGAGGTGTACAGTTAATCACATGAATCAGTTTTTGAGGAATTCCTTTCCCCTATTGAGACCCCTAATTCCGCTCCCCAACTACTTTTCAAGCATATCCCACCCCTCCACAGTGACCCCCCATGTCCCTCCGCCTTGGGGCTACCCCCCACCGCCCAAATCCCCAGTGGTCACTCCCACCCATTGGCAGCACAATTCACTATTGCTAGGTCATGGAAACAACCCATGTCATTCTTTGAATTGTTAGGCCACCAAATAATCTTTGAGAAGACGTATGAAAGTCAAGTCCTTTCAAAGAAATCATCAAAGAAGAATCTTACTTCTTTGGTGCAGATTCATTTAGGTGCAGTTGTCTCAGTGTTCGTTGATGGCTTTGTCTTTTCAAGGCCATTGTGTAGAGATGTTATCATGTCATTTTCATCTTTCATTTGTTTTCATTGGCTTGACAAACAGTATGGTGATTCAAGAGAAATTAATGGTTTTTTCTTCATTTAAATCATATATATTATTTATTTCATACTGTAGTATAATTTGTTTAGTAACTCTCCATTTTCCTCCCAACTATTGAATAATTTCCCTTTTTAAAATGTAAAGCATTATTCATTTTCACCTCTGTTCAACCCACTTTATTATTTTTTTTCTAGGTGATATGTCTGATTTCAGGAATAGGAAATAAAAGGGCTGAATTGGGGTTGGGGTGGATGGGTAGAGGCTCATACATTGCAGAAGCAACAATGTGGTTTTTGTTGGTTAATAATGAAATTTCTAACATTAGATACCTTATAATATATATCATCTAATTTGAGTCCATTTTAACTTCATGCATCTATTACTATTTTTTCAAATGGTCAAATTGCCAACTTTTCCAAACTGTTTCCTCTTTGCTATCACCGCTGCCATCTTGCTGACCACAAGATTTGAGTGTATGTTACTATGAATTTCTCTCTTTTCCCTTTTTCCAATGTCTTGCATTTTTCTAGGCAGCTCAGAACCAGATTTACTGTTCAGCTATGGCAGCTACCTAGGTCCTTATTGCATGCTGATTTCTGATCTCCTTTTCTCTTTTTCATTCCACGAATGTGTTTTCTTGTATTGTATCCTTTGTAAAAAAGCAGGGTATAAACTGCCAAATTTTTAAAAAAAGGTTATTATGTCTATTATATACCCCCAAATTAATATCATATTTTCCTCTGCATTTACTTAATTGACCACAGCTTAGCTTATTTTTCCAATAATGGTGAAGGAATTTGCCATGATATATCCATATTTAATTGATAGACATTATGGCCAACTCTTAACTTGGGAATTTGAACCACTGGCACCCATGTACAACACACACAACCACTTCTGTTCTCACCTGGCTCACAGTCTAAAGTGGAAGCCAGACAACAAACACTGGAAATACACAGTGTGGCAAGTGCTGTGACAGAGGCATGCAGACGTACTGTGGGGTGGGGGTGGCCGATGTGTCAGAGAACAGTGTTAGTGAATGTGCAAAAGTGAGAAAGCGAAGGTAATCAGGACTTGTAACTAGCTGATTGAGGCTGGTAGCACGTCGTCTGAGAGGGTGAGTCTCTAAAAATTGATCTACCAAAAAAGACATTAGAAGCCCAGTGAGGGGCTTTATTGTAAGTGGGATGGGCAAGCACTGGGGACTTTTAAGAAGAGGTGAGGAGTGACGTTGTCAGAGGTGAGGGCTCTTTGGCTTGCTCAAGGGCATGGAAGGTTAACACCCAGGTTTGTCCCTCACTACACCCGTGGCCTCCCACACCCCAACCTCTCTGTTGTTTGAAGATGAGGAAGGAGGTTCAGAAAGGGAAGTGTTTTGCTAAAACTCATAAATAACCGTGCAGAGCTTGAATTAGAACACAGGTCTCCTGATTCACAGGAAAGGCATCATGCCTGTGCTTCCTGCTTAAGACAGGGTATGAGGAGCCCAGGAGAAAAGGAGATTAAAGATGAGGCTCAGGGATAGAACACTGAAGTGCACAACGAAGGGAGTGTCCGTGTAGCCAGAGGCTTCTCTACATAAGGCAAACCTGAGTCAGCAGGTGATGGTGGACCAGTGACTTCCCTGCTGGTTATCAGGTCAGCGGGTTTTAGGTTCTGACCCCAGATACTTTCATTCATGAGGTTTATTATAATTGTCAAGGCACTTAGTTTGTCTGTAGAATATCATTCATTCATTTAAAACACATATATTCAGCTCCTGCTATGTGCCAGGAAATGTCTTAAGTGCTGAGGATACAAAGGAAGGGACACAGTCCCTTCATTCACAGGGCTCTGATACAAGAAACAGCGTGTAAGCAAATGAATGACACCACAACATGGTGAGTGGAAAAACAAGTATGAAAAATGCTTTCTGGCGGCACGAAGGACTGAATGTCACCGAGCCTGGGGCGGGGACGGGTTGGGGGAGGGACTCGAGTGATGCGACATTTGATCTTAGTCTTGAAGGATGCATGAAAAATTACCAAGAAGAATGGGGGAAGTATTTCCAAATAGAGAAACATATGCAAAACGCATAAATGATTTGTAAGTTTTTTAAAAAAGACAAATTGGATTAGATTTTCACTGTGACTTAATTTCAAGCATAGGGACAGATATGTTCCTCTCACTCATGATTGGATTTTTAGGTAAATGTCATTGTAAAGGAGTTTTATCATTTTTATGACTTCTGAGCTTGACACAGTCAAGTGTGAGGTCTGTGGCACCTTTACTGGTTCTCTCCTGTTAAAAAACTATTTTTCCCAATCCTGAGGCATTCAGGCTTGCATATGAAGCACATCTGGACATGTGTTTTAAAGATAAATAGAAAAATCAAGTTTTCAATGGTACAAGGCTGATGTGTGAGTCAAGTATTTTCCACAAAATAAAATTATATTTCAAAAATAACTTTAAGAAAGTTTTGTCGTAGGTATTTACATTTTGGAAATAAAATGTCCAATTTTGGTGAAAAATGTGAAACTCTCCGCTCAAACTTTAAACCTTGAAAATCGTTTTCTTCTGTTTATTTGGTTTTGTGTTTCCGTAGATTTTATTTGTATATTTTTAAGCCAAATTACTTCATTAGAGAGAAATATTGAAGTAGGTAACATATGACTTTATAAAGTAAAGGTGAAAAAAATCTGGTCCTCTGTTTGCTATTTTAATCTGCTCTTGGTCTTAATCACTACTCATTTTGGTTATCATTTACCCAGGTAGTGTATTAAGTGAAATTCCTCCCAGGTGGGATGAGCAGACTCTAAGCTTTTCACTTTCTTGGCTTCAGTAGCCTAGTGATCTATGTTGTCACGCTAGTGAGGTCTTAGTGATGAACCATTAAATAAAATGATCTGCCCCCAGGCCAGGGAGTTGGTTGATTGCCAAACAGTAATCCAGTACAATTAACTATCAAAGATTTGAGCACTCCATTATTCTAAGAGATGGAATTGCAGCCATCTGGAAAAGCAGAAATGGTGATTGATCATCTGGCTAAGTTTTTGGTTGGAGATACATTTAAATAGTTAAATTTATTGTTATAACATTTAAGTATATTTCAGCTTTTAGTCGTCTTGAGTTCTAATTTTCTTAATTTTATTCAATGCCTAGATGAAAATAAAATAGAACTTGTTCAGTATTCACCAAGGGTAGAAATGTTAAATTTATGATGTATACCTCAAATCCTTGGTGGAATGAAGTGGGATATAAATAAATAAAATAAATGCTCTCCGTAAGACAGTTTGAAAATATCATACAGTATTAAGACAGGTAAATGACCTAAGTGATCAAATCTTTGTTTTGAAGATATGGTGCTCTAAGCTTATGTTGTTAAGCTATTTTTAGTTACAGGAATCATAAACATGGTCATTCAGTACCTTTAAAATATTCTTTTGGCAATTCAAGCAATCACCCAGTCTGCTAATAAGAATCTAAAGACCATATAATGTTATGTTGTGTTCTAGAGTACATACTGAGTTCAATAGATAAGGAAAAACTACTTTCTCATTTTCACTGGTTTTTATTTTTTCTCCTAAGAGCTTTTTTTCTTTTCCTTAGATTTCTAAAGCTGCACCTAACATTCAGCACAATAAATAGATATGCATACTCATAGGTTAGTATGCAGTATCTATCTCCGTATCATACCCCGTGAAAAAATATGGCACATGGATTGTGGCTTTTGAGCAGATACAATGCATGTGTTCATTACTTCATTAAGATTCCTTTATTAATGAACATCTACCATGTGCTGACGATAGGTTAGGCACTGAGGACACAGGGTCAAACGGATATGTTTTTGCCTTCGTGGAGCTACAGTTTGAGGGCAGACATAAACATTTAAAATCACATACAATATCTGATTAAAATTGTGGTATGTGCTATGAAAACGACATGCATGGGGCTGTGCAGGTGTGTAACAGAGGACTTTCATGCCCTCGTCCGAGGAGCTAGGGAAGGCTTCAGGAATCAGAAAGGAGGACTGGGAGTTGAAAGTGAGTCTGGCTCTCGATAGGAAGCCTGGATTGATTTCCTAGGTTTTAACGGGGGTAGTATTGTCCTAGGGGTGTTTCAGAAATTTGTGAAGGTGTTGTTGATGGTCACAGTGGTAGGCTGTTACTAAAGGCATTTATTAGATGGGGTCAGGTCCACCAGACAACTACAATGCGTGAGAGACCATCAGAGGGAAAATTGTTCTGCATCCCAATTCATGTTAAGTGATTAAACCTGTTTATTATATTTGTTAGACTTATAACCAAACCCTATTTTATACATAAAGTATTTTTTACTACAGTCTTGATATATACTGAAATATTCAGGAATGCAACTATCTGGTACATCAAGGGATGGTGTTATCTTTGTTTGCTTTGGTAGTTTACTAAGAGTTAATTATGACTTTGAAAAATTATATTATCCACAGGAAACCTATTCATGAAATGTAAGTTGCCTATGCAATGTACTTGTAAATTCACAGAGATGCTACATGTAGATGCAAACATATGGCTCCTTCATTATATAAGGTGACCATGCGTCAGCTTTTCCAACATGAAATAAATACACATTATTGTATTTTATGTTTCTTTTGTTTCTCCTTTATGCTATAGTTAGGTCATTATATTGATTTGTTTAAATTCTGTGTGTAGATGGCTAATGTTATATATGATTTTATTTCATTATAAGAAGGGAGGCATATAAAAAGAGAGCTATGGACTGAATAGAGATGAAAACCACTTTTAAAACAATACATGTGTTTTAAAATATAAACAAAAGTGCTTTAATATTCAAGCTGGAAAATTATTTGATTCTCTTATCTTGGAATGTTTTACAGATAAGACCTCTTGATTTTCAAAATAAATGAGGTTCAGAAACAAGTGTCTCCATTTTGACTGCTTTCTGGCTTGATGTTTAGGGCAATCTCTTTGACTCTGTACATAAAGAAATGCAGAAGGAAATGGGTTACAATAGGCCATTTGAGAATATTTGCATGGGGCCATCCTATTTGGGCTGCTTAGTACTAGTATCATGCGATGAATTCTCTAAAAATTGAAAGGGCATTCGGAGAAAAATTACTTACAGGTAAAATCAAGATTTTTAGAATGCTTTCTTGGAGTGGGTCTACTCCTCTGGAGGACAGCCAGTGGTTCAATGAAAACAGATTGAGATGTTTTACAGGAGAATATTTTGTTTTAATAGATACCATCATGAATGAGTAAGACACCATCCCCACTAGTGCTACAAAGAAAGTATGACTAGTTTCTGGTCCAGAACACCTAATTATATTCTAAGGATTTATAGATATAGCCTCTTGGAGATTATAGGAAGTATGAAGTCAGGAGAAAAGAAAAAGCTTTACTTAGAGTACACTAATTATTTTTCTATTAGACATAAGAATTTCTGGCCATAAAACAAATATTGAAGAATACAATTGCAGTTACTAGGAATAAAGGAAGTATAGTACAGGAAGTCAGATTTATAAGAAAAAGTTAATATCTTCCTGATTTTCATATTGGCTTTTTGTGAAATCCAAATAAGATAATATGTAAACAGTATTTTGTGAGTGCTAAGTATAAGGTGGTTGTTTTTCATAATCTTCCAAATATATATACTATCAGAATTATCATTTCAAAGCCAGAAGTCTGAAACATGTGATAAAACCAGATGCATATGTTTTCCTAAGGTGTGCTACGACCAAAATTTTTGAATTACCAATTCTTACACTAATTTATTTGTCAGGTTCAGATAAATACAGACAGAGCTAATTTACATTTACAACTCCTGGGTTCATCTTTGTGTTATCTTTTCCAAGAAAATCTAGAATCTTCCTTCAAGATGCCAATCTGTAGTTGCCTTTTGTTCTATATCTAAGATGTATTTTAATCAGTATGTTGACTCTCTCAAATAGATGCAGTTTTAGGACTTCCACTTCTCCAGTGGAATTCAAACAATTGCCGCTTGCCAAATAAAGTCTAGGTAATAATGAACATGAAGGAGAAGATATCTGAGGGGTAAAAGGATAATAATTCTTTCTCCAGAAACACCCTAAGTAAGATCTGTCCTTGATACTTTTCTGCTTTGAGGTGCTGGATTAGAGTCTCTCAGGGCTCCCTTTCAATCTCTTTGTCATCTTTATTAAATCTCATTTTTTTTTTTTTTGTCCCCTCAAGACATTCAGATGTTGAGGATGAGAAGCCATTCTCATTATTTCCTCTTTCTTCTGCGCCTGCGCCTTCCCTTATCAGGGCCCCAGCTTTTGTCCTTTTAGTGTGGAAGCCCAACTGCCACTCCACTCTGTCCCCACCCTGCCATACCATGGCATTTCCCAATCTATGGCTTGGGCTTTCTGAAGCCTAAGACTCTTCAGCAATAAGGGCCTTATCTGAGAAAGCCAGGTGCATTTAGAATCATAAACAGTTGAAGAATAAGATCAAGAAAGTGATTTGTTGTTAGATTTGATAATAGTTGTAAATAAGCATGTTGCTTGAGAAAACTTATAAATATCGTAGTTGATTGTTGTTGAGGAAATAACAAGGCAAAAGAGAGAGAAAATCAGAATTTGCTGTGTTTCTAAGAAATCCCAATTTTAAACACATAGACCGCTTAAAATTTATGTTGAATTATAGTTGATACCAGTGATAATTATGCATGCTGTGGACTCTCTCTGATTTAAAAGTGACCGTAAGGGCATACCACCATTTAAAGATACATCACTGCATATGGGTCGCATTAATTTTATGTTGCTATTACAGCAGCTAAACTTATATTTATGTGTTCATAATCTTTATTATTTATTTTTATTTTACATGGTTTGCTCTAAATGATATCAACAAATGGGGGAAATATTAGAGCATTTAGAGTGCCACAGGGGTTCTCTCTAAACACTAGTCAGATCCTATATATAAAGAATTTAGGATTACGTATTTTCAAAAGGCTATATAAGGAACAATAAAAAGGATAAAGTTGGTTTAAATACTTTAAACAATTTCTCAAAGGAAATTGTCAGTGCAATTGAGATTAATTTGTTTGGAGAGGTGACTAGGGAGTACTTAGTAACTTTTTCAAGAAGCTGAGAGATTTATTTGTTTGTGTTTGTTTATGCTAGTCAGTTCTCTAGTTTCACAGACCAGCTAGATTTACAGTGAAATTAAGGAGAGATCATTTTCACACTGAGATCTTCTCGACTGTAAGTGGATTAAGCATTGGTACATGCTAACCAAGGAAAACTGTGCAATCTTCATCCTTGTGGATTCTTTAAAACAATGGTCTCGGCAAATTTGAGCAAAACATTGATCTAATCAGAGGCTTGAATATAAAAGAGATGTCATTTTGAGATTTCTTTTATTGATCATTTATATTCAAGTGTAGAGATAAGGATCATTCCAAAAAGACCAATATTCTAAGTGTCCAGTTCTGCCCATGTCCACTCCAACTGGTTTTGCCAAAGGCTGATTTTCTGTAAGTTTGCTCCTATTTCTGACCAAGTGTTAGTTTTATGTTGACATTCTCTTTTTTTAAACCTAATATTAGTATTATGTAACTTTTTTGGCTATATTATTAATATAAAAGTCATTTCTTCCATGCCATGGATTAAGCAGTGCCTTTCTATTGTTCCAACTTTCTGGGATTCTTCACAATAGGTTCCAGACCTAGGTTAATTAACAACTCTGTTAACACCTCCTTGAGCTCAAGTGGTTCAAATACAGCCTGCTGAGACATTATTTCTTAAAAGGTGAGGACTAATGACCCAACTTTCAGGCACCATCTCAGAGGCCAGTTTTCAATCTCGTAAAAATTTTAAGTCAAGGAAGCTCAACATAGAAAGTCATGAGCTGTCATAAAATACTATTCCGGATATAGTTGTTTAGAACTGCCTGGGCACTTGGTAACCTAAAATACAAGTTAATAGTAATTCCACCTCATTTAGTTGTGTTTAAGGTGCTTGAGAGTTATGCTTAATAGACCATAAAAATTATACCTTAAGACACTACTTAAATACAATAATAAATCCTTGTGCAAAGTTCTACCCGAAAGTGCAATTAAAAAAATCATTATAAATGTTTAACTAAACCTCACATATTTTTCTTTATGAAAAATATGAAGGCTATTCATTATATACAATTTTACATGTGCCAAAATTCTTAAAATGAATTAATTGCAAGGGGCTATAGATTGGTTTATGCTTTTTTATTTTTTTGGTAATTTGATAGTAAATATTTAAATGTAGTTTTACTCAAAGCTTAGCATGTTATATGTGTAAGTTAATGTATCTGGAATGAAATGAATTTATCTTCTCCAATAAACAGCCTCAGAATATAATAACCAGCAGAAATCACCTCTGAGTGGCATGCAACAAAAATTGGGGGGCAGTTTGAAATGTAACATGATATCAGTGTTCCTATATTATGACTAAATATTTATTGGGTTAAAAGCAAATAAAATGTCATAAATTAGACTGTCACAAAACAGGGAACAGGACAGATTGTTCCCCATCTATTGCATTGCCAGGCACAGTGCTGTCAGGTACTGCACACCTGTTACGTTATTTTATTTAACCTTCAAAACAATCCCGTGAGGCAGTTATTATAACTCTTAATAAAAAGATGAGAAAATTGAGGTTTAGCAGTTAGATATATCAAGACCACAGTGCCATTAATTAAGGAAGCAGCATCTAAAACTTTATCCTACTTGAAAAATCCACACTTTCATCTTTATCACACCATATATATGACATGACCACACTTAAAGAAAGAGCTAAGAGAAACCAGAAAAATCTTTCTGGGTATATCTAATCTCCCTCAGTGATAGAAGGAATGGCTAGAACATAAGGAGTTTTAAAATATTGTACATAAATAGGAGAGAACTTTAAAAAATAAATACATAATGATAATACCACCGCATTTTTTAGAAATCTTGTCTAACGAGTGTTAAAAAGGATAAGTTGAAAAGTGATCATTTAGGCCGATGTCAAAAATTTTATATAGGAAATTAGACTTTTTGTTAAGAAATAGTCATAAATGTCTTAATGTCTGATTCTAGCAAACATTTTAGTTTTTTTCTCCAATTTTAATAAACTTTGCTTGTAGGTGGTTGCTGAGAGCCTAATCAAATCAACACTTTTGTGTGGGCGTTATATGAATTAAGAATGATTCAAAAGTTACTGCAGCGTGGGTATTTAAAGTGATCCCGTTCCACAACATACAAGCATGTTTTTAATTTTTATCTCACATGTGACTTAAATGTATGAATAACTTTCCTTTCAGGAAGTATCCAATTTCAGTTATTGCTTGAAAAGCAACACTATTATTTTCATGGCCATAGGCTGTGGATAGTATCGAATGCCTATATTATTGGTTATTAATAAACATCTCACGAGGTTTTTAGACCTTACAAGCATCTATAGATTTAAACTAATAACAGAAAATTACTAACAGAAATTTACTAACTAGTTTCCCTTTTTTCTTTCCTACATAGAATGGAGACTAGCAGGTAAAATAATACACAGGACAATATTTTGATAGCAATTAATTTAAATATTTTAAAAATATTTTATCATAATTATTTAAATTATCATAAAATAATATTACATTATCATGTACAAGAATGTACAAGAGGTGTTTTCACTACTTTTCAATGACTGTTGAAAGGAATAAGTTATTATCTCAAGAAAATTCAGCCTTTCTCAAGAAACAGTCTGCAACATTGCGTTGGCGCGGCACAGCGCCGCGAGATTTTTTGGCTAATCTCAGATATTTAATTAATGTAGTTTTCTTTCCCTGAATACTCAGTTACTCTCAATCAAAACCCAGGGCTTACTTGTTTCTTAAGAAAATCAGAGCTTACTTGTTTCTTTCTCTGTCTCTCTCATAAAGCAGGGTGTGTGTGTGAGAGAGAGAGAAAGAGAATATGGCATAACGTGACATGAGTTTAGGAATCAGCACAGTCTAAGCTTGCATCCCAGCTTTACTGCAGAAGTGACAGAAATGTCCTAATTTTACAGAGGCTCGGTTTTCTCATCAGTAAAATGGAGATTAATTTAGGCCATGTAAAAGTGCCTTAAACCACCTTGCATTTATTTATTCATTTATTTTTTTTTATTGGGGGAAAACTACAAAGCATTTACAGTACAATGTTTACAGTCACAATTTGTAGTGAGCTGATTTCCCAAAATATATTACCACTCACGTTGACTTATCTTGTTACATTCAAAAACCTACTCTGTCAAAGTCGTCCATAGAGTACATACATAGTGCTCCAACTGTATCTACCTACAACCAACACTCCATTTTAAGTGTACAATTAAATGATTTTCAGTGAATTCACCGAGGTGTACAGTTAATCACATGAATCAGTTTTTGAGGAATTCCTTTCCCCTATTGAGACCCTT
>CAUYRT010011622.1:0-11683 GCA_963574885.1 Lepilemur ruficaudatus
ATGTAAAAAATTAGCCGGGCATGGTGGCGCATGCCTGTAGTCCCAGCTACTCGGGAGGCTGAGGCAGAAGGATCGCTTCAGCCCAGGAGTTTGAGGTTGCTGTGAGCTAGGCTGATGCCATGGCACTCTACAGCCCGGGCAACAGAGTGAGACTCTGTCTCAAAAAAATAAAAAATAAAAATAATTGTTTATAAATAATAGTAGCTGGCATTTTTTGAGCTATATATGGAGTACTGCAAATATATTCATAAGTTGCAGAAATCAGGCTTAGTTATTAATGAATGGATAATCTAAAAGATAAGATAGGATACACACTTGCTTAACAGATACATATATGGGCACTATTCCATACAGCAGTGGTCTGGCTTTGTTGGATATACATTTTAATGGCAGGAGACTCAGAAAGCTAATAGGTAGAAATGCAGCCAAAACAACTAACAGAAACAAAAATAACAGATAGGCAAAGATATTCCCATCAACTATTGAGAGTAGCAATAATTTATTTAAAAAGGTCAGGGAGCTCACTTGGTAGAACATGAGACATTTGCAAGGCAGGTTAGCCTAGGGGTTAAAAGCATAGACTCTGGGGCCAGATATGCTGGGTTTGCACCCTGGCTCTGTTGCATTCCAGCTATGTAACCTTGGGAAAATTCTCTAGTGTCGCTGTGCCTCAGTTTCCCTCATCTTTAAATTAGAGTTGTTTGTGAGGATGAAATTAATTACCATAAAGCCTTAGAACAATGATCTCAGACTATGGAAAGTGAAGGTGTTGGCTACTACACCAGGCAGGGACTGAGTCCTTGACAGGCATTTTATCTTTTAATCCTCACAAGGATCCTATAAGGTATTATTATTGACTAAATATTACAGATGAGAAAATGTAGGTATAGGGAAGCTAAATAACTTCTTCAAGGCTATCTATACAGGCTAATAAAAAACATCTATGCTGGGACACAACCCAGGTCTGTCTTGAGAACACATTCTATTTACCGCCAGACTTACTAATGAATTAAGATAGTGGAAGGACTACAGATGGGGATTTATTTTCCTGAATGAGTTGGTTTATCTAAAAAACAATCAACCATAACAACAAATCTGATGAACAAGGCAGAGAAGGACAGGACGCAGGAGTGAGAAGTGGAAAGATCATGACATCAATGATATCATGAATGTGAAAAGGTTATTAAAACTAACATTTGCTGTAGTAAACAGAAGGTGATTCCATGCAGAGACAAATATTTTCAGGTAGGCCTCTCCTTATAGACTTCCAATTTTAAGTGACTCAGATGGCCCAACATTTGATGCTATAAGTCTCTGCTCCTGCTGCTATTAACTGTAGGAAGCAAACCTAGGCAGTCGCTATACACATGCTAGATGCTAGACACACACATACATATGCACACACATGCGCATGCGCTAAGCTAAACTAATTATAAAAACACAGGATGTTGGCCAGCCAGTGAGTACAAGTGTGACCTCATTTAGTCAGCACCTCCAAACACAACAGTGGCAAGCCCCCGCAGACTGACTGGTGGGAAGCTTTGTCTTTTCCAACAATTCCATTCCCAGAACACATCTAGAAGCCCTAACCTGTTTGTCCCCTTAACCCCTCCAGTTTGGGGACCTTTCTAAGTACCTTTACCCTCCTTTTTGGTGTCCTGGGGGTTTTTTCTTTATAATCTGTGCTCTGACTGCAGCTATGCAGCCCCTCTGCTCTGCGGGGTCCTTGCTCTTGCTTTCAAGGGCCCTTCTGCCCCACTGTCTACTCTGTTTGTCATTATCCTCCAGACTTTAACCTCTAGCCCCTCTAGATCACTCACCTCTCCGCACCTCTGCAAATCTCTTTCTCTGCTTATATCTAGTTCTTTCATGGAAGGTCACTCTCCTGGCTCCAAACCTTTTTATTCTGCTAAATTCAATTCAATCAGCATATATTGATGCCTCCTCTGAGCCAGGTGCTTGGTGCTAGAAATGCAGTTATAAATAAATAAGTCTCTGTGCTCGCAGGAACCTACATTCTAGTGGGGAAGAAAAACCCCATAAACAGATAGTTTCGAAATAATGGGGTAATAATATACAAAGATGTGCCCTGGTCAAGGAAACACACCCATCCTGGTGTTTCAGGAAGGCTCTAAGGAGGAATTCATGTCTTTCGGGGTGTGTAAGAGTTGGCAACCAGATAAAGAGTAAGAAGAAAGTCCAGGTAGAAAAGATGGCTTGAGCCTAGGCAAGATGGTACACACAGGAAAGAGACATGCAGTTCAATGGTGCAGTACGCCTTAAGTATGAAGCAGAGTGGGCATGAATAAAAGAATTGGAAGATAGGAACAAGATTATGGGAGGCTCTGCATTGCCATGTTGGATTGCCAAGCTGGGATTTAACTCTGTAGTGCATGGTTTCTTAAGCTTTTTACACTGCAGACTATTAAAATTAATGAATTCCATGGACTCTGTTCTTAAAAAAAGTAAAAGGCCATGTGCACACACATACACATACAAATGTCCAGACATATGTAAAGTTGCCAGTAATTTCAGCCACCCTACCTGCAACCACCCAGAAGTCAATCCACATTTAAAATGCTGACGATGGAGATAGGATAAGCTGGGGTGGTGAAGGGGATCCCTTGAAATATTTTAAGCAGAGAATTAGGGGGTCACAAGTTAGTTTAAATACATTACTATCAAGTTACACAACAGGCAAGTCTGGAGGCTGGGAATACAGTACAAAGACGTTCTGTATCTGGGCAAGAGATGACGAGATTGTGAACTTGGGCATTAGTGCCAAGCCTTGAGAAGAAAGTAACTATAAGGGCAGCATGTTTTTGTCAGTGATTGAAAGTGAGTCATGAGGAAGAGTCCAGATTTCCAGCTTGGAAAACTGGTGAACCAATTGGAATAGAAGGCTGGTTGGGAAAAAGGATAATGAATTTATTTTTGGACATTTGAGTTTGAGATATCTTTGGGACAAGACACCTGGGTGATAACCAGGCAATTGGATATCAATTGGGTATACTAGTCTGAAGTCCCAAGGAGAGGTCACAGCTAGTAATATAGATTTAGTGGGTCATATGAGAATCTACCAATTTGATTTTCAATGCACTAAAGTGCTATATAAATACCTCCTTCTAAAAATTTACAACAAAGAGTGTTTTTCTTTTATTTTATTTTGATTTTCTTTTACTCTATTTACTTTTGTTTTATCTTTCTTTGACTTTAACATAATTTTCCCTGGAACAAAATCCTAAACAAAAGCAAAGGATTCTTATTGTACAACATGCTGACTATAATTAATAACAATGTATTGTATTCTTGAAAATCACTTAAGAGAGTAGATTTTAAGTGTTCTCAGCATAAAAATAGATATGTGAGGTAATGCATATGTTCATTAGCTCAATTTAGCCATTCTACAATATATACCTGTTTGAAAACATGCTGTACATGATAAATATACATAAATACATTTTTTTGAAAAACCACAAAGGAGTCTGCATTTACCAACACAATATTCCATTAGAGTGGGAGAAAGGATTGCAGGACCACCAAGATATGGAGAAACCTAGATAAGATCCCCAAATGAGGTCCATTCCCTTCTAGATGAAGTACATTTTCTTCACTTTCACCTTACACTCTCAGTCCTCCATAAGCCCAAGTCAAAATCTGATGGGATGGAAAGAAGAGCCAAAAAAATTCAATCTCAGATCCCATTTGATGTTTTAATAAGAAAAATCCCTTCATATTTGGTTATACCAAACATAGAATAAAATTATTTTATTGTAACAAAATTTTAGTAAAGTTAATATATTATTGGGAATTTCTAAGCTACCATCCCTTGACATGAAATTGCAGAGCTTCCAACTGGTCTTCCCACAATGCATTCTCCACTGATTCAGCCAGAGTAATTCTGTAAATGTAAATCAGAGCACGGCACTCCCCCTGCTTAAAAATATCCAATGGATTGCTTTCAAATTAAGCCCACACTTCCTACCAGGTAGTGACCCACCCTTATCACATCTCTCCCAGGCTCTTCCAGGTCTTCCCTGACCCTCCCTTTTTCCCTTTTCAAGACAAGCTCCTTCCCGACTCAGAACTATCCTGTTTTCCTCTTCCCAGAAATCTCTTCCCTCGATATTTCATATAGCCAGCTCTATGTCATCTTTCATGCATGAGTTCAAAGCTCCACTCCTGACCACCATTTCTAACCCTTAACTACCCACCCCACTTTCTATTACACTAGTTTTATTGTCCATATAGCACTTATCACGATCTGAAATTGTGATTTTTGTTTTGCATACTTTTGTTTTTGCATGCTTATAAATTGTATATTGGAGCCAGAAAGACAGTGACTTTATTTGAATCTTTCCACAGCATGTAAGACCGGTGCTTAATAAGTATTTGTGAAATGAATGAACTAATTGAACTGACATCCCATTTCCATAAAATTAGTGAGTCAATAGTAAGCAAAGATGCCAGGCTCTGTAGTTGGCGCTGGCAATTGAACAGCACCTTTAAGTAGTTCACAGTCTGGTGTAGAAGACCATAGGCAATATTGATGTAGTGTGACAAATGCTAACAAGGAGGCAACTATAGGGTCCATGGGGTCACAAAAGAGGGGAGCCTAATTTTGTCTTAGAGGATCCCTTAAGAAGTCGTTAAATCTGAGAGATGAGCAATGGAAAAATGGGTGCAGAAGGGGTGGAAGGAGTGTGGCAAATGCTTAGGTAAAAGGAACAGCAAGTGCAAAACTGTGTGGCAGGAGACGGGAATCTGAGAAATTTTAAGGAGTTCCCTCTTCCTGAAGCACTTCCCCAGGGTCACTGTAGGATTCTATGACATAACAAAAATTTATGCACACGTACTACGAATGGTAACCCGCCATGTAAGTTAAGATGTTATGAGTAAGTGCAGACCTGTACCTACCGGTCACTTATCCAAAGAAAAAGGAAGGATTATTTCGAAGAGGGACTTCGTGTGACGGCTTCTGTGGCTTACATGCTGGGTCCTGGAACCCCAGCCCCTAGCCGAGTTGTGCGGAGTCCACGTTGGTGGACTGAAGGGGGGGGGTGTGATGTCGCCTTGATCGCGGATCTCATTGGCCTTTCAAAGTGAAACTGTTGGGGGATTGGCTGCGGCGGTACCCAGAGGCCTGCCTCTGTCGCTGATTGGATGAGAGGCGACCGTCCCTCCCCCTTCTGTTGCTTGGCAACCGATTGCTCGGCTTCCTCCAGCTTAGCGGACGCCGCGTTACACCTGTGAAGCGGGGACTACTGGGTAGGACCGCCTTACGCGTACACCTGTCACTCCCACTTCACGCGCCGACAACACGAGATTGTCCCAGTTGCCTATCCAAGTTTATCTTGAGGCTGGCTGTGGACTGGCACTGCAGTGACACTCCGCAGACGAGAAAGTGCCGAAGTTTTCCATCTGGAAGTTCCCCGTTAGAGTAGTCAGAGTAGAAAAGAAAGTCACTGTTGCGTTCCAAATTTAGAAGCCACTTATCTTGGGGATGTTCTGAGCTTCTAGAAAGCAAGTCATTTATATCAGTTTACTAAGTGTGGGAGTGACCCATAACCTCAGACCCTGCCTCAGAGTAAACCTAAGGAGTCTGGGGACAAGTGCTAGGCCCTCTGCTGCCTTAACTGCCTTAACATGCACTGCAGAGCTTACCTCTTGCTGGAAAGAGACTTCCATGAGTTCAAGGAGAACAATTTTGAGGTAAGTACCGGGAAGATGGCCGGATGTATTTGTGTCATAATTTTTAAGAAGCAGTTTAACTCGTATTTGTTGTATAAGTCATAATTTAGTTAAACCTAATTTGCCACTACAGTATTGTTATTTAATGAATCTATTTCACTATAGTAACGTATTTCATAATAATAAAAATTATTATTATTACTTCAAAATAATAATGGTTAACAATTTGAACACATTGCATTGAGTATCTTATGTGAATTTAAGCCCTGAATACCAGGGTCTATCGGGTAGTAAGTGACTAGAAGACACAAGATGACACTCATTAATTATAATGCTATAAAGTAAGTAGTATTTCATTTTAACTACCAGAAACCTAAGCCTCCTGAAAGATTCAGTAAAGATTTAGCCCCAGGATTCCATAACAGGGTTTTCTGACATCAAAGCCCTTGCTCTTAATTCTTGTTTTCCACTACTTACTGTCTAATGCACATTTACCAGAATAACACGTAAATGCCCTCCCCTTGTAATTCTAATACAGAGGAAGGCAATACCTTTGCCCCAAATGCCACCAACGAAGCTCCCAATATCCATGGGTGCCACGGGCTGATTTATGGAGAATGAAAAATGGACGAGGACGGAAAGAGGGTATGCTTAAGGGAAAGAATAGAAAGCCATCCATAGAAGGAGGGTATGCAGTGCTTTCCACAGTTGCTTCAAGGGTAGTTCAGTGGCATTGTTCATTTTTTACCTCTGCTCTAAACGTATTGCCTTCACTGGAGATGTTAGGAACAATTGTTGAGTCCAACAACAAACATCCCAAAGGTATGGATCTAACATTTAATGTTGTTTTTGCTCAGCCTGAACTTTGTAGTTCTCTGATCAGAGAGAATCCGATAAAGGAATCTGTAAATGTAGATAACATAGATAATAGAGATATACTGTTCATACAAAGCACCTAATATACTTAATAACTATGTGGTTGCTTAGAAATATTTATTGAGTGTATTTAAGTGTACTCCTTAGTATAATTGGTAAGGTTTTCTATGAAACACATTCTTATCCCTCCATTGGAACAGTACCTCAAGTGTAGGAAAAATTTATTTTTATATACAAGTATAATTTCGAATTTTTTTTCTTAATGAAAATTTTTCTACTTCATGCCTTCCATATAGCATTTATACAACTTTTAAAAGCTTTGAAGAACATATGCTTTCCAACTGCTTTCTTCTTTTTTTTTTTTTTTTGAGACAGAGTCTCACTCTGTGGCCCGGGCTGTAGAGTGCATGGCATCAGCCTGGCTCACAGCAACCTCAAACTCCTGGGCTCAAGCGATCCTTCTGCCTCAGCCTCCCGAGTAGCTGGGACTACAGGCATGTGCCACCATGCCCGGCTCATTTTTTACATGTATTTTTAGTTGTCCAATTAATTTCTTTCTATTTATAGTAGAGACGGGATCTCGCTCTTGCTCCGGCTGATCTCGAACTCCTGACCTTGAGCAATCCACCCGCCTCAGCCTCCCAGAGTGCTAGGATTACAGGCATGAGCCACTGCGCCCAGCCGTGAGACACTTTTTGTAGCCCTATCTGAAGTATATGGAAATCCAGGCAGCTCTATCTATAATTTGTTTTCCTTGTGGTTCTTACCACAGACCCCCTTGGGGAACACTAAATTAAATGTATCAATCTTATATTACTCAAATATTTATATTTTAATAAATCACTCTTGAAGATTGAATGCATTTACTGCATTCAATCTTATCCCTTAGTGAAATTCTAAACCAATCTGTTCAAATTCCTATAGTCTCACAAATGAAACCTACGTCTTCTGACCATTTTTGTTAGATAAAATTTCCCCTGCTTCCTTGTCAGTGAAATCTTTTCCTCTAAAACAAGTGTAGGAACTAACTGATGGTCTCAAGATGCAAAAGCCCTGGGTAAAAAGACTAGAGGTCACTAACATCTCCACGGTAGTGGTAACATTCTACATTTCTATGCACTTTAAACTTTGCAAATAGTTCTAAGGACCAGATAACAGTCCTTAGTTGTCCTTTTATTTTTCTCTCCATCTGTGCTCATTTACTGCATCATTTTGACAACATCTCATATTTCCACAGGCTTTTACATAATCCGTAAATAGGAACAGAAAAGTGAGGAACAGAGAGAACGGAGACAAAGTTTGGACTCCCATGTTGTCACTTCCTTCATGTTCCATTAAAGGGTGAGGCTGAAAGGTAGCACTTTAAGATGATTTTGTTAAAAAGACATTAATAATCGACATAGCAAGAGGAAAGCTGTGAAAAACTGCTCACTATTCCAAAGGATGAATGTAATTAAGTCATAATGAAGTCTCTTTAATGTGCCTCCTTCAAATTTTTTTTGATGAGGAAAGCCTAGAATCTGATTACCTTCTCTTAAAAAATATCTCTTCTCTATGACCTTATCAAAAAACCTATTGAGCTTGACAGCATTGGAAGAACCTGCAAGTAAGTACCGTGGATTTGTGCAATCCAATTTGCCACCAAGACTCCAGTTGGCACCAAACTCCCGTTGAGAGCTTCCAATGACCAATGATACAAGCTTTGAGATGACTTCTTATTATTAAGTCATGTACTCAAATAACACTCGTGACATCCACCGAGCAGCCCACAGTCCGTGATGAATTCCCCAGCACCTGATCTTGGCATAGAGGATGGACTGGTGACAATTTCCCAACACCTGAATCTCCTAACACCAATACCTTCACCCAATCCAGGGATGCTATCTTGCCACTGTCTTCCCTGGGTTAATGCCTTTTCCTGCCCCTGCTTTTGAGATGAGAAAGTTGAAGCAGAGAAAAGTTATGTCAGCAAGTGAACTGACACACTGACAGAACGCAAAGTACAATCTCTTTTGTTTTTAATATTTATTACCTATGGTTGGTTCTTTTTTTTGAGACAGAGTCTCAGTCTGTTGCCTGGGCTAGAGTGTGGTGATATCAGCCTAGCTCACAGCAACCTCAACTCCTGGGCTCAAGCGATCCTTCTGCCTCAGTCTTCCGAGTAGCTGGGACTACAGGCATGCGCCACCATGCCCGGCTAATTTTTTCTATATATTTTTAGTTGTCCAATTAATTTCTTTTTCTATTTTTAGTAGAGATGGTGTCTCGCTCTTGCTCAGGCTGGTTTCGAACTCCTAACCTTGAGCAATCCTCCTGCCTCAGCCTCCCAGAGTGCTAGGATTGCAGGCGTGAGCCACCACGCCCGGCCGAGTATTATTGTTATTGGCTCTATTTGACCTCTGAGCACATAATCCTTGAACTAATTTTCTTACTCTATTCATCTTCCCTGTGATCTTGTTCTCTTCAGTCTATCCACTGATGATTCATAAAATGGTATCTGTAGCCCAAGTTTTTTCCCTGGGTTTCAGATGTGGTTTTTAACTGCCCACTAGACATTTCCATTTGGATATCCCAAACAGAGCCCATCATGCTCTTTTTCCCAAACTCTAGTCTTCTCTTCCCTTATTCTCTTAACAGGTAGCCCCACCATCTAACATATTTTCCAAGCCAAAATTAAGGGAACTATCCTCAATAATTCCCTCTTGATCTCACCTGTCTACCTACCAAATTTGATAAATTTTCCCTTCTTCATATCTCTTTTTTCCACATCTTTCAGTCTCCTCTACTGCACTTTAGTTGAAGTCACTATTACCTTCATTTATATTACAGTCTCCAACTATTCTCCAGTTTCATAACCAAGTTTGTCCTCTCCAGGCCATTCTTCTCATGTAGGCAAAAGTGGTCTTTCTCAAATGCAGAGATGACTAAATGTGGAGAATTAGGAAGGGGAAGGAATTGAGGGCAGCTCCCAGATTTTTTTTGTTTTTTGGGGTGGTAAGGGCACCCGAATAGATACACAACAGAGAAGGCAGGAGAGGAATCAAGTTTTTAGGAAAAGATGATTTTCCCACTAGGCTACCAGGACTAGATGAAGACCTTCTGAATCCCTGGGTATGAGATTTGGGAAAAGATCATGAGCTCTCTTCCCAAATATAATTCAAACTAAAATATGATTTTGTTTGTTATTTTGAAAATTTTTTTTCTTTTTCTTTCTTTCTTACTTTTTTTTTTGAAACAGAATCTTGCTGTGTCACCCTAGCTGGAGTGCAATGGCATCATCAGAGCTCACAGCAACCTCAAACTCCTGGGCTTAAGCGATCCTCCTGCCTCAGCCTCCTGAGTAGCTGGGACTACAGGCGCACGCCACCATGCCCAGCTAATTTTTCTATTTTTTTGTAGAGAGAGGATCTTGCTCTTGCTCAGGCTGGTCTTGAACTTCTGACCATAAGTGATCCTTCTGTCTGGGCCTCCCACAGTGCTAGCATTACAGGTGTGAGCCACCATGCCTGGACTGAAATTTTTTTTCAAATAATTTTCTCTCTGTGAGTCTGTGTATATGTGTACGTGTGTGTTTGTGTTCCCTAAGTACATTTTTAATCTGTTTGTTGGATAATCCAGCACTTTATAAAGAGAGACTATCTTCTTCATTGTGGTATCCCCAGTTTTGGAATGTGGCCTGGGACAGAGAAGCTGCTTGATATGTCTTTATTCAGTGAACGAATGATATTTGTGGCAAAGAGGATAATGGGTTGGAGAATTATCTTGGAAAGATAGGAAATTCTAGGTGGTCCTTTAAAAAAGGGTAATATTAGGCCGGGCGCGGTGGCTCACACTTACAATCCTAGCACTCTGGGAGGCCGAGGCGAGAGGATTGCTCAAGGTCAGGAGTTCGAAACCAGCCTGAGCAAGAGCGAGACCCCATCTCTACTATAAATAGAAAGAAATTAATTCGCCAACTAAAAAATATATGCAAAAAATTAGCCAGGCATGGTGGCACATGCCTGTAGTTCCAGTTACTTGGAAGGCTGAGGCAGAAGGATTGCTTAAGCCCAGGAGTTTGAGGTTGCTGTGAGCTAGGCTGACGCCACAGCACTCACTCTAGCCTGGGCAACAGAGTGAGACTCTGTCTCAAAAAATAAATAAATAAATAAATAAACAAATAAACAAATAAAAAAGGGTAAAATTAGGGCACAAGAGAAGTAGTGATCAGAAGAATCAAATTGGAAAGAAGAAAGTGATAAGATATGCGAGCTAGTGTGTAGTAGAAACAATTGAAATGTTGGAAGAGGGTATGTATTCAGTAGAAATAAGATTGATTAAGTAAGGTGCATCTGTATTATACCTGTAAAAGGTCCATGGTTGAACTTTAGGAGATCATAAATCTCCTGATATGGTTTGCAAAACTTGATATGTGCATTTTTTTCTGGGGACTCACAGTTTTCATCAAATTCCCAAAGGCATTTATAAACCAAAGAAGGTTGTTCATTTGAGAAACTGATAGAAAGGCTTAAGCTTGATGCTGTAGTGAGTTGGTCCTCAAAATTTTCCTACTACAACACTCATTAGGAGGGCAGAGAGAGAATGAAAGCCTAAGATCTGGAGATAGAGCCTGAAGCTTAGCACTGAGGAAGCCTGAAGCTTATTTATCCAAACATTATATGTGAATTTTATATTAAAGGACTGGTATTAATGCTTCCACATAAAAAGATATTCAATTTCATTAATGATGAGGGAACTGCATTCAAGGCCACTCTGTTCAGTTGGCAAAAATTAAAAATTAGGCCATCAGATTGGAAAGGAACAGGTAAAATTATTTGTTTGCAGATAACATGCTCCTTTATGTAGAAAACCCTAAAGATTCCAACTAAAAAAAAGACAAAAAAACAAAAAACAAAACTGTTAGAGGCCGGGCGCAGTGGCTCATGCCTGTAATCCTAGCACTCTGGGAGGCAGAGGCGGGTGGATTGCTCAAGGTCAGGAGTTCGAAACCAGCCTGAGCAAGAGCGAGACCCCGTCTCTACTATAAATAGAAAGAAATTCATTGGCCAACTAAAAATATATAGAAAAAATTAGCCGGGCATGGTGGCACATGCCTGTAGTCCTAGCTACTCGGGAG